>JAQFVV010013074.1:0-279897 GCA_028023455.1 Epiperipatus broadwayi | reverse complement strand
TTCAACAAAAAAATTTATTAATATTAAATAGTGATTACATTTTTGATAATGGATAAGTTAATGAATAATTTGACAGTAATAATACTAAGAAGTTCTGGTTACACATATGGCTAGAATATGTTAGTTAGTAGTTATTATACACTTATGTGATTAGGTATAATGAAGGGTTTGTGCAGAATATGAGAAACTGAGAACTTGATGAATGTTATTAGCTTTTTTTTTCTTAATAACAGACTATTTTCTTTTTAATATTGTCTATTCTAGAATTCTGGGTAGGTGGGGGTTGACAATCAGGAAAAGGATAAAGCGGTTAGAGACCAAGGTGTAAGTCAAAGACTTTACTGGAAGCAAGGAGCTGATCACGTTTCTTGATTTTTTAGAGATCTAATAAAACAATGGTATGATTTGTAGTGGAGGTAATTCCATGAGGTTTGCATCTCACTATCCATATGGAATAAAGGACAAAGATAGAGAGCCTTATTATTGAAAAAGTTCCACCTATTAATGGCATTTTCAAGTGAGAAAATCATTCAGATCTTATGTAAAAATTGATTATGATTATATCTTTCAATATTTTAAGTCTTGGACAACGGTGTATGATATGATCTATGGTTTCATCTTCACAGCACATAAACACATATAGGGTCAATGCTAGTAAAAACCTCTTAGGTGATAAAAAAACCAATTTGGAGAGCGCATCAAGATTAATTTTAATGATGAAGTCAGGAATTTGGGTTCAAGGCTCCATCTTTTGAAGTATGTAATGAGTCTTTGGTTGATTCATTTTCAGAGCTGGTTTTAATGAGTTGATTGATAATAGTTGATTAGATTGTATACTTCCACAAGTGATTTTTTGGTTAAGGTTAGAGACATAATAGGTTACTAAAGTTATAGATGATCTATTAGCAATGATATCCATGAACTGGAAAAAGGCGAGAGACGATCAGTTGAGTGATAATTTTTCTATAATGTTGGGTATCCATAGGAGAGGATCAGATTATGTAGAATATTGTGAGTTTTATGTAAAATGATTGCCTGTATTGAGTGGAATGACAGTCCATTGAACCTCGTGGTGCGTTGGATACCTGCTAAGCTAATGGCAACAGTCCTTCCTCTCCAGAGAAGTTTGGTACATAATCGGTTAATTTTATTTTGAAACTGTTTAGTGATTTTAATGAATGGAAGATATTATAAGATTTTTGGCATTATGATCATATTGAGGAGGCTAACCTTTCCATATAATGAAAGTATACTCTAGAGAGTGAAGTGGTGATAGCTTCAGTTGATTGGAGGATTCATCTTGAATCATTCTTGCCATTGCAGTTGGAGGTTTGAAGATTGGGAAGCCAAGGTATCTTTGTGGTTTAGCAGAAAGGAAGAGTTGATTTTTTTACCAGACATTATCTTTCAGATGGAAGATTTGTTAAAATTATTTGTAGGCCAAGTTCCTGTATTTCTATTTAAGATGTTCATGAGATGAGGAAGGTATTTAATGGTGGGAAGCACAACCATGATGTCATCTATGTATGCGAATACATTGAAATCTTTATTGAAGAGGAAGGAATATTCCAGGAAGGTTTTTCTATATCCACCAGAAGAGGGTTGATGTATGCTGTGAAGAAAGAGGCACTGAGGGGAGATCATTGAGGGATCAACTTTATAACTGAAACATGGAGTGATCTTGCCATCAAGAGAGAAAAATCTCTAAATTGTTGAGCAGATTACTGATAATCTGATCAATTGCAGCTGGAATGTCATATTCATCAGAATATCCAGAAAGGTGTTAATCTTTACTGAATCGAATGCTGCTGCAACATCCAGTTGGACGGCAATAGGTTTGGATTCAGATCTACTCTGATATGATTGAACAGTACAGTTATATTGGACATAGCATGCGAGGTTGATGATCCCTTTTTCCATATTGGTTTGGCGAGATATTACTAAGAATTTGAGGTTAGATTTGGTTCTTAATGACTGACTCTATAATCTTGATAAACGGTGGGGTCATGGATATTGGTGGGATACTATTAATATCATTTAGTGGTTTACTTTTTAATAAAAGGCACAAGTACCACAGGGTAAAGATCTACTATGTTTCTGTAGCTGGAAGCTAGGTGATCTATCATTTTTTAATAATTGGAACAGTGAATTGACTGAGGTGTTTGAGAAGAAATTTGGGATGCCGTGAAGATCAGGATGAATGCTGTCAGGGAGTGGTGATATCTTCTTTTTAATTTGGATTTCTGTGATGCCATGTTCGCTGGGGTCTCCAGCATCCAACCAGCTGTTTACTGGAGGGGCTCCATCTTTTTGCATTAATTGGCAGAATTGTTTGCTGATGTGCTGCATCATTGGATAGCCAATGAGATTGGTACCATTAGTATAAATGGATGTAGGAGTGATTTATTTTTATTATAACCTAGTGCCCCATCTGAGGTAGTCTCTCATCCAGCAGTGTTGATTATTCTAAAAGCATTTGGCTCTTCTGATGGAAATATCATTCTGCAAGGATTTTGCTTGATTTTGTAGAGGTTTTAAGGAAGATAATTTTTCTGTATTTGTGAAATTTTACTGTGATGCTTGAAGTTGTATATTAATGTCTGTTAGGTCATTTTAGAAGACCATTTGGTCCTTTGATTTTCCTAGTGTGGTGATTTAATATGGACTGAAGAATTCCGATGAAGGAAAACCAGCCCTCCTCAGCGGGGAGGAAAGGATGTTTATTTTCTGGAAATAGATGTATGACTCAGACCACTATCGCTTCGGTCATGTTTGATTGGGTGATCATGCCATGGTTTTCCAGGTCCATCTATAGTGTGAGGATTGAGATAGGCGTGAGTTGTGAGATCAGAGCCATATGATCGGAGAAAGCAACAGGGGTTAAGGCTCATCAAGGTTGAAATGGAGGTCTCAGAGTGTAGTAAACCAGATCAATTAGGGACTTTTAAGTTTTAGTATAGAAAGAGTAGGCTTGGGTGGGAAGAAGCCTCTCTACACATTAATCTGCGATTTATTGGATGCAAAAATCTCTTGTTGAAGTCATTGTAGGTGGTGTTAAAGTCTCAGAGAAGAATGGTAGGGGAGGCTCTGCTAGCGTTGATGGCATTTAGGATATGAACTATTTTTAGATATTGAGAGGTGTCTTTGGCTGTATAAATATAAGCTATGAGTGATGGGATAACTTCAATAATCTATTTCTATAATAATAATATTGGCATCTAGAAGATAGAATGTTGAAACTTTTTGGTGGTGCTGATTTGCTAAGAAGAATACCGGCTCCACCTGAAGCTGAATGGCGATGGAAAATCTAGTAAATCTGAGAGAGGAGAGAAGAGATATTATTTTATGAGTCAGTCTTATAGTGATGTTTGGTTTCCTTCATAAGAAGTATGTATGGGAGCAGAGTGAGAGCCAGTTTTTAATAACAAGAACTCTACTCGATTGAGTTGATGCATGAATGTTTATGCCAGCTATTTTGCAGAACATGATAGATTAATCCAAACCGTCCTCAGCAAAGTGATCCAAGTGAATGTGGGACATCTCTATATTAATGAGGTCTGATGTTGTTAAGGCAGTCAGAGACTTGTGATTGAACTTGTAGATGACTTGGTGATATATTTGTTGGTTGAGGAATCACATCCATGAAGTCTTGGTGTCTGATGGAGTAGAGTAATCTGTCTGAGATTCATCGGGAGAATCAATGGTATCTAAGGTTGTAAGATCCATGGTTTTCCTCTTTTTTCTATGGATTTGTGAAGCTTTGAGTTGGATTTATCGGAATTTGTTTGTTAGAGGGTGGTGAGTAAAGTACGGGTGGGAGCTGTCATCATCAGAGCTTGATTTATCTAGCGAGTTGATTTTCTTTTAATTTTCTTAATTGTATTTTGGGTATTTGTTGTGTCAATTTTTTGAGGATTTTGAAGTTGATTAGTGTTGTTTTCTTTTCCTGTTCTTTTGATAGTAGTGTTATTTTATTGTCTTAAGATTTTTTGTTGAATTTTAGACTTGAGACATTCTCTGTTTGCTGTAACAGTTGTGAATCTTGATCATGCTGACTTTCGGGTTGGGTGTTTGATGGATCTTTTAGTCTGGTAGGTTAATTCTTGCAGGAGTTGAAGAATTGCAGATAGTTTGTAGTTCACTCTGTTTAGAGTTGTTATCAGTTGTTTTAAGCTGGTTAGGAGTTATATTGGAAGAATTGTTTTGACATTTTTTGAGTATATTTTCTTCATAGCCTGGGTTTATCTTGTTCTCTTTAGATGGTTTGGTCATATTATCTTCTTTTGTAGAAAGAGTTTGACCTAATATTATTTCTTGGGGATTAGTATAAGTTGTTTCGAATGTTTGATCTTGAGTATTATTAGTTTAGTGATTGGTTTAGGAGCAATATTTGTTGTTGTTTGGTTCTCTGATTTACTACTATTAGTGTAAAGGTTGACGTTTGATTCTTTCTTGAATATTTTCATTTTGAAATATAGTTTTGGATGTGGAAGGTTTTGTTGGAGGATTTATTTGAATCTGAATATCTGGGTTTGTGAGGTTGCTGTTTGAATTAGTCCTTATGTGATGATTATCTATTTAGGACTTATTAATGAGTCTACCAGGACATTTGTGAAATTTATTCATTTTAATACCACAGTGTGTGCATATTCTTGCTGCACAGTCTTTAATGAGGTGTGTTCTTTGAAGGCAGAAGAAACATTGTGGATTGTCCTCCTCTGAATGTCAAAACCATAGGAGAGCCTCTTGCTGTAATAATAGTGGGTATGTCAGTGGGTATAATGTTTTCTTTAATGTAAGTGTGAAGGTAACTGTATTGGACAGGATTTGATCTTTGAAGTGAGGATTTAATAGGTGTTTAAATTTGCTAACTGAACCATAATTAATAAGGATGTCTTGTATTTCTTGTTCATTTAAGTGGGCAGAGACGGTTTTGAATTCTGCCAGATGAGTGTAACTGGATGGTTCATATCTATGGAGCATAGTATATAATTTCCTAAAGATTTGTAGTTATTTTTAAAATTCATTAGGTCTTACTACTTTTAAACTCTACGATCACATAGCGGTCATTAGGATGATTAAGGATCATGTGAGATGCCTCTGCCTAATTACTTTTGATTGATTAGACTGATAGAGTTATTTCTACAGGAATTTATATAAACACATTGATGATTTATTATAGCTAAGATTAAAGACTTATCGCTGTAATAGTTTGCAAGCGATTTATATGAGAGTTGGATATCGTTTTGTTGAACTCATTGTTTATTTCTAGGAACATATCATCTTAATATTGTTTATATTAAAAGAGACAGTTTCCTGCATGTTTGATTCTTTTTCTGTGTCTAATTCTGTGAGATTCAAATATAATTAAGTTGAGATTATCGGTCATAATATTTTCAGATGCTCTCAGAATTTTTTGACCTTACGATATTTAGTCACGTAGTGGGATTTTCCAATATTGATATTGAAGTAGTTGGTTTAGCTTACGCATTAGCTGATGTAGCAATGGATTGTTCTGAGCTAAAAATCTTTGATTGTTTTAGAATGAAATTTACCAGTTTTATAATTTATTTCTTCTTTTTATTTTTAATTACTGTTGAGCAAGCGGTACTGACGTACAGTACTAGTTTTGTCAGACCTCTAGTAGAAAATGTTTTACTTTAAAATTTCGTCGATATCATTTTGTTGGTGATTTTGTTTATTTCCAGATATAGTTTTAGTTGAATTATTGAGCAAAGGAAATTACTCATTATAATCTTCTGTGGTTGAGTAAAAGCTCTGGAGGGTAATGATTGGTTTTAACTTGTATCAATGGTTTAACATGACGAGATATTTATTCTATTGTTTGTATTAGGGGTAAGTTGAATATTTTCTAAACTTTTGTTGATATTTGCATGGAATTTTCTTTAGATTTACTCATTTGTGGGTTTTTATTTGTTAATACTAGGTGGTTTAGATGCATTTAGATTGAATCTAAGGCTATTCAATTTAATTCGATGACTGCATTATTGGTTGAATGCTGAGATCGGGGCTTACTTTATTTTTAGTTTTATCGGTTATATTATCACTTTCCATCATATAAAATGATTAAAAAGTTGACTTACGAATTGAATAACAGACGTAAAGGTAAAGGACAGTGCGTCTAGTCTTCTAAAGCTTAAAACACTAAGGGACGCTTTTAAAGACTAGTTACGAAGATGGCTGCCAAAAATTCTATTATTATTATTATTATTATGATGATGATGATGATGATGATGATGATGATGTTTCAAAAAGGAAGTTTATTAATCAAAAGAAATACAAAGTTTTTTACATTGATTTTTTTTTTTTAACAGTGATTTTTCCATTGGTTTTGTATACAAGCATTTTTATAGTCTTCAGTTACATGTTTTCAATGAAAAGTTATCTAGTTCTTACATAAAAGATTGTTTATTGTAGAGAGAGGAAAAAATTGTCTTTTTTATTTCCGTATTTTATTGTTATTGAATTTTCAGTGTTCTTGAATTTTTGGTGCTTATAGAATTGATTGTTATTTGATAAGAGACCATGTAGCTGCATAAATATGGGGATTTGCTATTATCTTGTCTCTATTTTGTATATGGTTTAATTTGTTGTAGAAAGTGGACGGAAGCCTTCTGGGGTTGTTGCCCATTAGATAGGTACACCTGGTACACCAAAAAGCATATAATACGAAGGTTGCTGCCCTAATGCTGGGTATTGATCTGCCTTGAAAAACCTTAATTATTTGACAAATGGTCATGTTTTGTTGATGGTATATTGCACCCATCATTGTTCTTACATTGTGTAATGCAGTACATTGATACAATAGGTGTTGTAGGGTCTCTTCAGCCTTGTGGCATAGTCCACAAAAAGGGTCTATTGAAACATACATCCTCTTATGGTGTAAGAAGTATGTTGTTGGCATTGTGATGAGATTTACTTTTAGAATGAAATCAAAAAATTTGGGTTCTAGTGACCACTTTTTGAATTCATGTAGTAATTTTCTGTTGTTTATTCTGAGTATTGTGTTATCATTGTTTAGGTCTCTTTCCTGTTGAAATTGTTCGTGAATGTTCCAATATGAATATTTGTGTGTATATTGCTCTGTTCTGTTAAAAGTTGTTTTATATTGATGGATGATTGATGATATATATAGACCTGTTGGGGGTGGTTTGTCAGTTGGAGTAATTTGAATTAAGCATTTAAGTTTTGGAAATTGATTCATAATGGAAATTACTAGATTACTTAATTTTTGTGTATAAAAAATGTCAATTTTGTGCAAACCTAGACCATTTTTAATAAGTGGTCGATTTAGTCTTTTTGTTGATATTGCAACCACTTTTCTTGACCATAGAAGTTGGTTACAGATGGTTTTAATATTTGCTTTGAAAACATTTGAGAATTTTATTATTGGTAAATAATATGTTATTTTTGTCATTATAAGTTGATTTATTAGCTGGATCTTAGAATATATAGAGAGATATGTTTTTGATAGGGAGGTGACAATGCATTGTGCTTCTTTTAATCTATTTTGTATTAAACATCTCATTCCAGTTATTCCCAGATAAAACGGGAATCCTAAAAAATGTGTTGGTTTTTCTTTATAAATGGGGGTGCATGGTTTTCCGGTAAACATAAACCAAGCAGTAGTCTTTTCTGGATTAAACTTCAATTTGTATTGTTGCGTATATTTTTTAAGAATTTGTTGTAATTTCGGTAATTGTTTTTTTGAATTGAGAAAAACTGTGATGTCGCCCATATAAGCCAAGCAAGCTATATATTGTGTAGTGCCAGGTACTTGAATGCTGGTAAATGTTTTTTGGATTTTTTCTATTAAAGGGTTATATAAAATAAATAATAGTGAACTGAGAGGAGAGCCTTGGGATATGGATTGGGTGGGAACAAATGATGGAGAATTTTTTGCATTTAACATTAGTTGTATTTCTCTGTTGAGAAGTAGATTTTCAATGATGTACAGATGTGTCTTGGGGATAAATGTGTTTTCAAGCATTTCTAGCCATATGGAAATGTCTATTCCATCAAAAGCTCTCTCAATATCTAGTTGAATTGCTATTGGACTATATATTTTTTTCTGTCTTGTTGAATCCAGGATTGCTTTGAATAATGATGCTGCTTGAATTGTGGAGGAGTTTCTTTTGGCAAATTGAACTTCTGATATCAGCGGCATTATATGTGGTTCTATTGTTTTCTTTATTATTTTTTCAAGAATTTTTATTGGCAAAGATTCCATGGAAATTGGTCTGAGTTCTGTGAGGAATGGGGTAGTTTTAGCTTTTTTGTTGAATGGCACTATTGCAATGGGATGAACTCCCTCCACATCCTGAATTTCTTGAGATAGGTGATTTGCTAGGTTTCATAAATATTGTGCTGTGTATTTACTTAGGTGTTTTAGTATGAATAATGGTATTCCAGGACTTCCTGGATGGCATACATTTGGTATTGTATTTAGTTTTGTCAGGAAGTCATTTGTTGTGAAAGGTTTTTGTGTTTCTGCTAGTCCAAATAGCTTGGAGTGTAATTTAAGTGGTGTTTTAGATTGGAGTTTGGTTTTAAAATGCTCAAAAATAGGAAGGATCATATTGTGTCCTGTATATGTGCCATCCATTGTTTTTATTGCCATTGGAACTTTGATGATTGGTGGGTTTGCCAGTGCCCATTTAATGTATTTTCTGGTCCATGTATGTGGTTGGGTTATGCATATTTTGCTTTTTTGATTCTCAAATATTCTTTTAAGGTTTCACATGTTTTATTGTTTGTACTTGTTAGACCATGTATATACTGCTGTGTTTGGTGTGATGGCACAATCATGGTTGGTTATTCATTTATGAATTTCATTTGCGAGTGTCAATAATTTGGATGGTGGTGGTTGATTTTTTGTCGCGTGTGAGATATTGAATGATAGAATGCTTATGTATGCCAGATATTGTTGTATGGGGTTGAGATTCGTATCTTTTATTTTGTTTAGCATTATGTATGTTTCTGAGAAAACAAATTCTGGTGTGGTTGTTGGAAGTAGTATTCTGACTGTTTTTGTTAGTGGGAGAAGTGATATCTGCATTTGTGTAAGGTTTAGTGATACTATTTGTGCTGAATGATCTGAGAACGCTGAGGGGGTTAATTTTATTGCTATCTGGTGGTGCAGCATCGGGCAGTAGAAGCATAGATCGATGAGTGATGAATGACGACCATTGTGGAAAGATATTGTATTCATCGGTAGGAAGCCTTCACCACTCATCAGTGGTATAGATATTCGGTGAGGCCATTTTTCTATGAATTTCTGATATGACATGTTGCAATTGCCAATCAATATTGTTGGGTTTGCTGTACTTGCTAGTATGGAGTTGATGTTCATTATTATAGTGTTAATTTGGCTATCTTATTATTATTATTATTATTATTATTATTATTATTATTATTATTATTATTATTATTATTATTATTATTATTATTATTATTATTATTATTATTATTATTATTATTATTATTATTATTATTATTATTATTATTATTATTATTATTATTATTATTATTATTATTATTATTATTATTATTATTATTATTATTGTTGTTGTTGTTGTTGTTGTTGTTGTTGTTGTTGTTATTATTATTATTACTATTACTATTATTATTATTATTGTTGTTGTTGTTGTTATTATTATTATTATTATTATTAAAAATGGAAGGAGAGATTTTAAATATCTTCCTGGGATTTTAAATAGTGTATACAATTGTAGAAAAATATGATCAAATAAAAATTGAACTCTATTTATTCATTAATGTCATCTCTATATAATTAAACAAACATAAAAATAATCTGTTAAATTTAAACCCTTTTCTATCTGAATATCCCCAAGTTAAATCTTGAATATACAAAAATAATTAAATATCTGAAAACATCAGGTTGTATTAAACTTATATCATCAGATAAGAGTTTAATTAATAAAAACAAACAATGAATCTCTCTGACCTTTTCATTACATGATTGTGCTCATACATATACTATTTACCTATGTTTTTAAAATAAATTGTAAACATTCCTTTTTTAACAAAAATATATGCATAGAAATCATACCATAATAAGTGAAAGTCTGTCCATTTTCATTCACTATCCATGGATTCATCATAGCTTTTGGTTCTTTATTTATGCTCCTAAGATGCAGATATGATTTTCCTTTAAATAGAAAAGATAAGCATGAGTGGTAATCATTGCAGACTCAAATTCAATTCTTTTAACATTTTAACTTTCAATATTATTTCCTTTTAAGTATATACATCCAACTTTCAAAAACAATACATACTTAGTAGATGCAAAATTACACATCACTAGCTTTAATTTTCCTTTTCTATTGACAATAATGTGCAAAGAGAATTCCTTTAATGAACAATTCAGTTATAACCAAGTGACGAATAAATATTAGCTTTTCTTTCTGAATTATAAAAGTCATGTTTAAATTGCTTAATATCTCACATAAGCTGAGTTAATCCATCTTAGAAAATTCCTTGATTGGAAATATGATAATCATAGACACACAATAGGGTTTATATCATCACAATTAAATAGGTGAAATTCTAGATTTTAACTATGGAATGTCTTTATGTAGCTGATACGCAATACAATGCATTTTGATGGGGTTTTCTTTGTTTTACATTTTTTCTGTTTTTTCTAACTTCATCAGCAAGCTGCCCCAATTGAACAGGCAGATAGTTAAAATTTTTATTCTTCCATATTTTTGTAAATTAATCACTTAAACAATAAAATTTAATAAATTTTTTAAAGACAGGTCTAAACATGTCTGTTCTACGCAATGATAAAATTATAAAAACTCAAATTGCAGTGTCTCCATTCTATTTATAAGATACTCTTGATGATGTTACTATTGTCACAATGACTGTTGAAAATCATTCAAATCTGACTCAATGATGAAAAAAAATGTTCAAGAAAATTTGCTTCCAATTAATAAGTAAAATGGAGATTTTAAAATAATTGGATACAGTGCAAATAAAATTCTGTTTTACAAGTTCAACATTACTTTTTTATTTTAAACCAAAAGAAAGAATTCATATTATAATTTCAATATATTCTAATGAATATAAATATTTTTACATAAATTTTTAATAATAATTTTTCCATAAATTAATTTATAGACAAACATATAGGAAACATAAACACCTAATTTTGTAATATGTGGTACTGTGGTGATTGTAATAACAAAAATTGAAATGTGGTATAATGGATAACCCTATTGATTTTAATCAAGTGAGCTTTTTTTTATTCACTTAATTATTTCCAAAATCTATTTATTCATTTTTTTTCTGAAATAGATTGCAATAGATTTATGATCTGATGTTATAATTAGCAGTAAAAATATTATTTTAAAGGACAACTCCATCTCGTTTTATGTGGATTATTTTAATGCGATTTTGAAGTTATGTGATTCATGCTTCTTCTTAATATCTTTTATATTTCACTATATTTATTAGATATCAAGAAATTTAAATTATTAATAACTTATTTTGACTTGAAATACTTTTTTTCCAAAAATATAACATTATATTAGCAGTGAACGTGAATATGGCCTGAAGCTGTATTTAGAATTTAAACTTCTACATAAATAACCTACTTATACTAATAAGTAAATAATAATAATAGATTTATATGTATGTATAAAAATATCGCAATAAATATTCAAAAATTTCAAACTTTTAAAATGTATTTTGTTAGGAATAAGCAGAAATAAATAATCGTAAATTTTTAAAATAAATAATAATGAAGATTTTATTAATTTTATAAACTGAAAATAATCTTTCTAATGATAATGTATAAACTTTTTGTTTTGATTGCAATATCATTTTTTAAATATAGAAACAGAAAACCATTAACACAGCATAAGACTGAAAGTGGCGCTAGCTGTACATCACATCACAAATCTGATATTCTTATCAGTTCACAGATGAATACATATTGTCAAATAGCAGTAATGATTAAAATATGTATGAAAAAATGTAAAATTAAGTACTGTAGTTAATAAAAACAAGTAAAAAAGTTTGTCTTGTTTTAATTTTTTCAAATATTTGAAATTTTTTATTAGTCATACTTTATTTCTTTATTTTTTTAATGCAAATTTTAAAATACTTTTTTCTTGTTGCTTTGCTTTTATGCCAATTTCTGAAAATTATAGAACATATCTTCCATTTTTCAAGGTAAGTTAAGTTTATTTTTGTGCAATTTTTTGTGTGCGTTTTCTGAGGAACCTATCTACCATATAAAATGAGACCCAGGTGTATTAGGCTGCCATGATTATCTAGTTAATATTATATTTCAAGACTTCCATTATACATAGATCAAGTGAAATAAAAATTAAACAAAATCAACAAACTTCTTTATTTTTTTTTAATACTCTGACATTCAGGATTAATCTGGTTACTTACAATGTATAGGTAATCTTGTAATTAAATATTAATAAATACAGTAAAATAAATATATATAAAGTGCAACTGTAAAAGTTTTATATCCACTGAAAAGGCTTTCAACTAGCTCTATAGTCTTTGTCAATTAACATTCTTTTTTTACGTTATCTTCAGATATACTTTCAAAGTCTAATCTTCTCATAATTCATTGATTTTTACATTTGCTGCCTGTCTATTTACTACTAAGTCATACTTACATTTATATGTTAACAAAGATTCCTTTTATTTATTTTTTATTATTGCTTCTCTCAATTTGCAATATTTTCATGTTATTATAATCAAAATTAAAACCATATACACCTGGGTCTTGTTTTATACAGATTATTTTAATGCGATTTTTAAGTTATGCGATTCATGTTTCTTTTTAATATCTTTCGTATTTCACTATATTTATTATATATCAAGAAATTTAAATTATTAATAACTTATTTTGACTTGAAATACATTTTTTTAAAAAATATAATGTTATATTAGCAGCTAACATGAATATGTCCTGAAGCAGTATTTAGAATCGTAGCTTCTATGTAAATAACCTATTTATACTAATGAGTAAATAATAATAATAGATTTATACTTACATATAAAAATATCACAATAAATATTCAAAAAATTTAAAATTTTAAAACATATTTTGTTAGATATTAACAGAAATAAATATTTTTTTAGATTTTTTAAATAAATAATAACGAAGATTTTATTAATTTTATAAACTGAAAATGATCTTTCTAATGATAATGTATAATTTTTTTGTTTTGATTGCAATCTCATTTTTTTAATATAGAAATAGAAAACAATTAATACAGTTCAAGACTGAAAGTGGTGCTAGTTGTACATCACATCATGAATAAAAATAAGTGGCTAACAGGTTTTTCTGGGCATAATTGCCAAGAGATTCTTGGCTTCATTATGGGAGAAGCTACAATACAGCACAACACATCACATCAAATCTGATTTCTTACCAGTTTACAAACAAACACAAGTGGTAATGATTAAAACATGTATGAAAAATGTAAATTTAAATACTGTAGTTAATAAAAAAAGTAAAAAAAAAAGTTTGTCTTGTATTAATTTTTTTCAAATATTTGAAATTTTTTATTAGTCATACTTTATTTGCTTATTTTTTTAAATGTGAATTTAACTGTGATTTTTCATCATTGCTCTGCTTTTATGTGAATTCTGAAAAATATAGAACCTATCCCCCATTTTTCAAGATAAGTTAAGTCTATTTTTGTGCCATTTTTTTACTGCAGGTTTTCTGTGGAACCTATCTACCACAGAAAACAAGACCCAGGTATAATCTATTATCGTCTTAAAAAACCAATGGTAAAAACGTTATCATTTCCATTTTGTTTAGTCTTTTTGAACTCTTTTTAATAACTGCAAGTGCTCTTTAGTTTTTGTCCAATGTACATCTTGATTCCTCTATATATCTACTACCACAGTTACATCTCCAATTATATGCTTATATATTTGTATTTAATAATATTTAATTACAAGATTTTATATAACTTTGAAGGAGTACATGTATCGAAGAATATTAGCATTATATATATATATATATTAAATGTGAAAAAGGTTAATAACATAGGAAATAAATAATTACACAAACTTAAAATAATCATAAAATAAATTTATTAATCTGCTACACCAGATTTTCAATACGAGTATCTTTGTTTAAGTACGACTAGGAGAGAGTTAGCAAAAGCTAAGCAGATTAATAAAATCATTTTATGCATATTTTGCCTTACCGTAATTATTATTTACTTATGTGTATACATATATATATATTCAGATCATAATTATAGTATAAATATTAAAAAATATATGCATTTGTTATAGAAATCTATCGGATGAGTGAAACTTCTTATGAATGAGTGATTTGAATTTTATTACACTAATAAATAGTTGAATGACAGATTTAAGATTTGATGGGTTCTAAATATTTCTTGAACTCAATCGTCAATTATCGCAAGCATGCACAAAGTAAGTGTGTGTAATTGAAAAGTTTATTTAACATCTATTTTTTGATATAAAAGTCACATTTTTAAAAAATTCAAGATCTTTTATAAATCAGATCAGAAACGGAAAAAGTTTAAGTTCTTTGAAAATCTTAATCCTTATCCTATAAACTGTGAAACATCCTCTTAGTTTTTTTCATCAAAATTTATATATATGTGTGTGTGGGCGGGTATGTGCGTTAGTGTGTATTAAATTCTATTAGATTTTCTATCTGATAAAACTAGTTATATTCTCTGTCGGATATATCAAATGTTTGTTTCTCAAGTTTTTTGAATGATATTAGTATCGTGACCAGAGACCACTCTACTTAGTTTCGAAACACAAATCCAGGAGACCTTTTGAATTGCAAAATAATATCTTTGAAACAAATGAATAATATTTTCAATTATTTTTTTGGTTTTTAACAGTATTTATCAAAGATGAAATTGTGAGTAACGTCAATTTCTGTGCTAGTAAATTAGTGAGGTGTAGTGGAGTTGAAATGAGGGATGGGGTAAAAAAAATCCAAAATTGAAACTAAATATATATAGACACAAAAAACTAATAAAGAACTATTTCACAAACATTGAAAAATTTTAAAACATGAAAACCAAATAGTAGTCAAATAGAAAGCAATAAGAAAGACACATTCAACAATATATAAATTTGAAATTTATATTGTTTTACATTTAAAAAAAATATAAATGCAACATTATGTTTATTATAAATTAAGATAGCCATACAGCTTCATAAACGGAGGAAAAATGATTGCATGGAAACAGTGGTTCAGTAAACTTGTCAATATATATTTGCTTGAACATGAACGAAAAACATCACTAGTTAATATTATATAAATCAAACAACAAATATGGAGTCTTTGTGTTGTTAAAGCAGTATGGGAGTTTAACGACATCCAGAAATAATAAAACGAGTACATACTAATTGAATCCAACTAAATCCATCATTACATGATCACCATTTCTTTTGCAAGCACATAACTGTTATTAAACAGGCAAAACTCTCCATACAGTAGTGCCACCCTGTGCCAACCAGAGTAAGCAATGGTTTCCAGAAGGCTTGTGCATAAAATCCTCATTTAGTGCCTACTCATCCGATGTCTCCAGACTAGTTTCTGACTTGTAGCCTTCATCAGTGAGGAGCCTTGGATCTGAGAGCACTGCACCTAGATCTTAGGATCTAATGCAACCCTTCAGCAACCACCTTTTATCTCTACTTGACTACAAAACTATGAGAATGAAATTAAAAACAATAATATTTTCAATCTAAGCTGAATAGCTTATATAGTCATATAGGTCTAAACTCAGTTCAGCACCCATACATTTTGATGTCTTTTCCTTTTTACTAACCATAGCCACCACTATCCTATTAGGCAGGATTGGTGTTAAACCACTAAACATCACATGATTGCCATCCATTATATTAAAATAGCCAATAATTATACTTTAATGGACAGGCTTTAATCCACTCCACACCCCAACTCTTCAACCATCCATCCAATTGAAAATCTGATGATGGAATGCTCAAAAGCCACCATGAGACTGAGATTCTGAGCACTTATTGCACTGTAGAGATGATGATCTGGACCAACTGATAATTGCTGGTTTAGCATGAAATATGGATATTGGAAATTATTTACCTTTTCGACATAGATGTGTTCAAGTGTATTAATGTTATGAGATAAAGTGGAGAGTGGTGGATTATATGAAAGTCTGTGTTCACATACCCTATAATTCGTTGATTAAATGATCTTGATTTTTTAAAAATTTATGACACCTCTAAATGAAACTATTCTAATGTTTTAGTTTGTACCGATAGAGTGTTGAGTCTTTCTTTGTTACAGTAAACTAAATAGAATAAAAACCCAAATTCATCTAATTTAAATGTGGTAGGTATTTCCTTGTGGTTAAATACCCTGTTTTTAAACTTGTTAATAGCGGCACAACCCTGGAATCTTTGTTTTAAGTCAACATCTAAATCCAGCATTCTATAATCAACCTACTAAGATATTTAAATTAGCTTACATTCTCATAACAATCCAAGCTAAAAGTTTCTGAATATTTTTTAAAGTCCCTTATGAAATAAGTTGAGTTTGTGGTTATACATTCTAAACCCAATTATTTATATACTGCCTTCAGATAGGATTTTAATCTTGCTAATGCAACTCAATCATCAGAATATTGTAAATGCAATATTGAAGAAGATATAGTTTCATTATCAATCCTGTATTCTATCCTTATCTCCAATTCATTAAATTTTCTGTAACATCTCCAATCACAGACAATGTTAGAGCAGGTACACATCTGGTTAATACAAGTTTTTACTTCAAATACCTGCCTTTTAATCTGTAATAATACTTGTTCTCATTCCATTATTTGGAAGTTGTATACTTTGAATAAACTTTGGTAGATAATCAAGTAATTTTAAACTATTCCCTAATCCTGTGCTTTTAATTGAATAAATGCCTTGACCAAAATAGTAAAAGCAATGTATAAATCACACTTTTATTCTTAAAAACAATTCTCAAATTTGCCTGATAAACAACATCATGTCAATAGTGCTTCATGATTTTTTAAAATCATATTAAATTTTTAATAGTAACTATTTATCGATGATTCAAATCGATAAAAATATTGAACATATCTTTACTGTAATACATACTGATTGCAATAATGTTTATTCTAGTTTTACAAATTGGAATAATATAAGCATTTTTACAAACAGATGGCACAACTTTGTAAGTCTATGTCAAGGGTCCCCAACACTATGCCCTCAGACACCATGGCATCCACAGACCATTTTACATGTGCTTGCCACTATCCGAATACGATAAAAAATTATTTATCTGATACAAATAAATTTAATTTTTAAAATTTCTTATAAATTATTGTATTATATTGTAATCAAATTGTAGGGCATACTATACTTTTACAGCATAAAAACATAAATGTTAATTATATTTTAAAATTTTATTTTTGAAATAAATATTTTTTGTACATTATGTGTATTATTAACAATATCCAACTATAAATTTACATTGAAAAAATAAATGGTGCCCATCATCTGGTTGAAAAAAATAAATGGTGCCCATCACCTGACCAGTATTATAGAATGTGCTCTTAAGTGCAAAAAGGTTGGGGACCCTTGGTCTATGTATTTCTAAAACAGTTAATATTTTTTGAAGTAATGTATCTTCATCATATTGAAAACATCTCCTGGAGTCTTCTCAGAACCTGCAGGCTTTCCATTTTCACAATTACAAAAACAATTGCTTTGACTGTGCAGTGCTACATACTTTTGTCCAAATCTAAATGAGCAGACCACATAGTTACCCATTAAAAAGTCATCATTTCAATTCTTATATCATTATTCAATAAACGATCAAAATATTACTTCAACTTATTCTAACTATAATTGTAATCATGTAAAAATGCTATTATTAGATTTAATAGGATCATGTCAGCATTTTTCAGATTGTATGCTGCTTTCAATCTAAACTGAAAACGAATTTCTGTATCTCTAATGCAGTTCTAATCCTCTAGTTATTTTTGAGCCTTCATGCTAGTTAGAGGACTTCTGTTTTTAAATATATAATTATTATGCAAACCCATATGCCAAGGGAAAAAAATGTTCCATGTTTTTTTAATCAAATCATTAAAAATATTGTCTAAAAACGCTTATGGTTTATTTTTATAATTAAGCCAAAAACAGATTTACATATATCCGTGAACACACTTTTTAAAAACAATTCATTATTCAATTACATGAGTATTATCAAAGCTCAAATTAGCAATTTTAGATTTATTACTACTGCAATGTCACTATATATAATACATACTTTTAAAGAACAAACATTAATTTTCTTACAAATATGATTGGAATAAAAGTTATTTTATAATGCAAATATTCTTTTACCCTTGTGATCCATTCTTTAATATTTTTCTAGTGATCATGCAATATGCGCTTGTCAAGCATTGTGACTTCTAGCTATAATAAAACTGCTTTTATTTATTATAAAGAGCTTGCAAATGAGCTCTTAACAAGCTTTTCAGAATATCCTCAATACAGACCGGTTTCTGCCACTGGCTTCATCAGTGAGATACCAGGATATTCAAACATTAGATTAAAAATATTAGGACAAGTCCAGCACTTTATATAATGAAGAACCATTAAGTAGAACATCTAAATTTTTCAGACATCCATATGTTTTCCAATCCAGCTATCTAACTTAAATAGACATATGGGACTGAACTAAGTTCAGACACACCATATATTGATAATTTTAACAATATAAAATCACCAAAGCCTTAATAGCAAAAAATAAAATAACAAATAAATCAAGTCAGATATCACATGACCTAATTTAAACAAGCTTGCATTACAAATGTTTTATAAAGAGCTTATAAAGCATTTGTAATGCAAACTTGTTTAAATTAGATCATCTGACATCTGGCTTGGTTTATTTGTAATTTTATTTTATAACTGCTTCTAACTATGATATAATCAATTGCCATTTGTTTTAACTCAGACCCATCTCTATTTCTCCATGTAAATTTTTATGCTTCAACAAAATGTTTGTGAAAACTAATCCATATAATGTACAAAAATTTATTAATGGAGGACTGGTTGAGTTTATAACATAAATACCATTATGTCCAACAATTTTGGCCAAATCATACTATTTTTATCAACATGCACATTAAAATCTCAAAGAAGAAAAAAATCATTTAATGATGTTGCTTTAATAGTGCTAAATAGTAAGAAGTAACACTTTCTTGGAATTGTATGAATGTAATGTTAAAATATATCCTCTAATAAAATGGATACTTGTATCATCATGCAAGCTGAGTTTTAATACTATTAGCCTATCTTTGATAAATCAAGGAAATTTCAAGATAAAAGCATACTAAGTTAGACTACAAGAAATATAACACCATGCATTCTCTGTTCATTAATTGATTCTGCCCTCCCAAAAAGCTTGTAGCCATTTCACTTTTTTATAAAACATCCTTCTGCTGAAAGAGAAGTTCATTAAAAACAACTGTATTGATCTCAGTATTAAAATGAAATATTATAAATCTATTGTTTTTTTCTAAATACGGGTTTGTAAATTATATAAATTTAATTGATACACACTCATCAAGGTCAGATTGGGTTAAATTTGATTTATAATAATTACCTTTAATAATATCATAGTCTTCTATTTTACCAATACTATTTGTAATATTATTTCGGTCCTTTTAGTTATAGTGCTCTAGGGCATAACAAACTATCCACACTAAGTTACACAAACTATTTTGAGACCATTTCTAAGTCTCTCCCAATGCATCAGACAAAATAACCTATCCACATTGTCTGACACAGACTACTTTTAGATATTTTCTCTCTTCCATATCTATGATAAGCAGTGAATTTTTAAATAAAGCTGCGTAAACACAAATCTTTGCTTAGCTGAAACACCTGTTTTAAATCCAACTTAAATCTGATATTATTGGTTGTACCACATTGAAAAGTGAGCAATGATCATGCTTAAGGGCTTCCTGCCTAGTAACCGTATCCCAAACTGAGCTTTTTCCTTAAATTCAAGAGCTTGGGCTAAAGAAAAATGAAAAAAAAAAGAATTGAGACATGTGTATTCAAAGGATGAAAATGTGATTGCACAAATATACAAGCTCATTATTTAATATAAGGAGATGGCTGCTAGCATGAGTAACTCATAATTAAATTAATAAAAAAAACAGAACAGACTTTTTGCATTATATCAGTCCTTAATGATGATCCAGCAGGGCAGGAAGAAGTATTCTTGCTCAAAGTCATTCTATTAACCACCATCATTCCATTACCCATCATGTATGGATTCTAACAGCTATATCTCATGAAATTCTCATATGCCTACTAATTTACTTCTAAAGGCAGTTATTTCCATAAATTCTAATTCATCTATTATAAACTTGAGAAATCAATAAATGCCTGACTGTATAATGCTAGAACCCCTCATCTTCAAATTAGTACATGGTGTTTGCTTTTAGCAGTGCATATTACAATTCAAAGTTGAAACTAATCAAGTTATGGATCTTGCAATCACCTTCTTACTTCTTTATACCAACTCAGGTTAAAAGCATAAAATGTAAAAAAAAAACATGAAAGACTTAAATCCAATCTAACTCACTTATGTTGCTATTAAGCTCTAACACCAGATAAGTTTCCTTATCATTTCTAAAATACTGATGCATATATAAAATTAGTTTTAACCTTTTTGGATTAAGTGAGTGTTGTATGATTCCACTCCCAAATTCACCATAGTTTTTCCTACAGTATGAATATGGCAATCTGATTGGTCACATCTCATAGCATATATATGAGATTATTTCATTATATCAATTTAATCTTTTGCATTTTTAATTGACCTACTCAAAATGTTAGGTATTTTAAAGTCTTCAATAAATTTATTTGCATATTTAACTCAAATTTTATTTCCAATATGTAGTAAATATATTACTAATCTTCATTCATTATCATTTCTAACATTTATTATACATTTTACTTCTTTTAAAACAATTGACATATTTATTTATCTATCACCTTAACTGAAAGCCTATATATTGTGTCATTACAATTTGGTTACTAGCCAAATTTATAGTAATGTGCATGTAAGAAAGTGTAAAACAAAATCATCATCACATTTTTATATAACCATAAAAGAAGCTGTAGGGCATCCAAGTTCAAACCCTACAAGGTCCAGTTCTAAAAGCTTTAGATAGAAAGAGAGTGGGTCAGCAATTATATGCTTTACTTGTTTGTGTGTTAATAAATCTCAAAAAGAGCAGCACACACATTTAATATTTAAATTTTCTGTTAAAAAGCAAAGTTATAATGCATACGTATAGGCAGTGTATGTGTACGCTATTTAATTGTTTTATATTACAACTATTCAACATTTTAACTTTCTTTAAAACTAACCTATGCTTGATCAATTCTAATATCTTATTCTATACTTCTATTTTGCTTTTCTATAATTGTAATTGGGATTTAAAAGTTACAGATTTAATTAAATAATAGGGTTATAATTACTAAGCTAGCAATTATATTATTTAATGTTAGTTTATGAATGATTTGAAATAATGAATATGTGTGTACATTACATACAGAAATTTACATTTATTAAATATTGAAAGCAAAGGAAGGGTTGAATCTGTCAAATTATTTTTTTTTGTACAATTTTATGTTAAAAGAGGAAATCTGTTGAATCAGATATCTATTGTAGCAATTTTGTTTTTGTAAATGATTGTTTGTCACTTTGGGAGCTTAAGATGGGTGGGTACTCTAATTTTGAAATTGTCTTATCTTAAGATCTAAAGAAGGAAGCTCAAAAATTTGAAATGTTACCTAGGTGTAAGAAAAGAAAAAAAAAGGAAAAGGATTAAGTCTATTTTTTTTTAAAAACAAAAGTGTCTGGAAAAAGGATTAAACTTTTCAGTGGAAAAATAATTTAGTTGAAATAAATTAGAGATCTAATTAAAATGAATTTGTCCAAAAATAGCAAGTGACGCTATCTCTAATAAGTGTCTGGAAAAAGGATTAAACTTTTCAGTGAAAAAATAATTTAGTTGAAATAAATTAGAGATCTAATTAAAATGAATTTGTCCAAAAATAGCAAGTGACACTATCTCTGATTGGTTAAGTTAGTTAAAAATTGGATATAAAAAGCTGTCTTGAATTATTATTATTGTGATTATGATTCAGATTATGAGACTATTAAATTGAATGTTGAAAATATAAGAAATGACTGGCTAGAAAAATTATGTGTATGTCCCATCTTTTCCAGACCATCTGGGGAAGCTGGACATCATATAGGAAAGAAAAGATGTTTTATCTAAAATAATATTCTACACCTTTCAACTGACCAGAGAAATAAGATGTTTTTAATGGAAGGAAGAAAGCATTCACCTGCATTCGATGAAAGATGAATTAATCTACCGATAAATATTAATCACCAAGTCCAATTAATTGTTCCAACAACTGATTTTAAACTCAAGAAAATTTATAATGTGAAAACAACTGCTGTATTTCATTCACTAAAAGAGTAATTCTTGACAGGAAGAGAAGAAAATTGATATAATGATTTCCAAATTATCCACTAAAGCAAATAACCTCAATAGGATCCTCATCATCAAATAATTATATACTTCAAGAAAGTGATTGTTCCAAAGAAAATGGAAATGGTAGCTGCAGAAATATAGACATTATACAAGACAAGTTTGAACCCTTGTAAATTTGCCACAAACAAAAGATCGGTAATATGACTTTTTATATCTATTTTCTTTATGATATCAGAGTCTTAATAAACATTTTAGCAATAAAGTGGTATATTTTATTTAAAGAACTTTTAAAGACTATTCAGATCGATTAAAAACAAGAATGTCTTACTAATAATAACTTTGAGCTTCATAAATGATCTTGAATGTATCAAAATTATTTGTTTATTAATTTTACAGTTATGAAATATTAATGTGTAAAACAATTTTTTTTATGGTATTATGATTTTAGTTTTAACTAATATATTATTATTATTTTGGTTTTAAATAATATTTTGTTATTATGGGATAAAACACGCACATACATAATAATATTTTTATATGTGTATAATTGCGAGTGGATGTGAATTAATAAGTAGTATTAAAATATTAGATTAGTTTGTTTCAAGTTAAGTATAGCATTTCAGAGGTAGAAGAGAGGGGGAGAAAATAATTTAAAACTTGTTTCTAAAACTTTCTCTTTCAATTCTACTAACATTTTTTTTTAACATTCTACTTACATGTTAGATTTATAAAGTATGTGTGCTAATGAGCAGATATTTTTTTCTTGAAATACTTTTCTCATGGAGTGAAAATCATGGTCAATGTGACATCCAACTTAATACAATATACATTTGAAGGGAAAGGGGGAAGAACTTGAAATTAATCTGAGGATTGTTATATAATCAATTATTATTAGTATTCTTATTCATATCAATTTTCATGTATGTCTAGAAAATTTTATGTATATGTTAGAAATGCAGTAATAAATATTAGTTTGTTTTATTAAATGAGGCATATATATTTCATTAAGTGTAGCCTTTGTTAAGTGTGATCATTCATCATCATCAGTGGTTGAATATTAGTTATTTAAGATATAAGTAAATATGCTAAAATTAAGCAATAATTATGAATTTCTTTATAAAAAATAGTTATATTTAGGCTTAGAGCTGTAGTTGAAACCATTGTCATTATTGTTATTATTATCATTATCATCATCGTCATCATCAACGTTTTAATTAATGAGCTGTTTAAATGTTTAAAGGCCATAAATAAATATTAATTTCATAATATTTAGTGATTTCTTAGTATTATTATAACCACATCCCATCATCTATTTCATGCAAGGATGAGTGAATTGCCATCCTAAATTAGTTATATATAATCTGAGCTAGCAAACTTATAAAAATATTGAAACACATTTGTTATGTTAAGATCTGAGAAATGATTTATTCTTATCTCTTCTGTTGTTTTTTGATGTTTTTTTTTTACTTAAAAATTATTATGGGGGTGTCCTCCCCCAAAATTGGTTTTTTTAATTAGAAAAAATTTAAAAAATTTTAAAACACATTTGTTATGTTAAGTCTAAAATATTTGTCTAATGAACTCCACTGTGGTTTAAAGATGTTTTACTTTTACCTAAATATTAGTGCGTATAGTGATATGGCTCAAAAAAGCAAAATCTCCCATTTTTATTAGAAATAAAGTACCAAAAAAAGGGGATTCAAACCTGGTACATGTGAAAGGTTATTAGATATAACCGTGTCTAGATTCAGATAATCTAGTGGCACCCTGCTAGACCATATTCACTTAGTATTTGTTTAAACATGCACTTAACATCAAACCAAGAAATGAAAGTGGATAAGATCTACTGTCTGTATACCTGAGTTATATTTTATTGAATTACTAGTGTACTCACCTCATGTGATTTCATATACCTGAGTTATAATACCTGTTATTAATAATTTGCTTATAATTATTGATAGTGGGATACTTGGGAAATCCAACGTTATTATGATCTTATATATATTGTAGACAACTCAGATATGGTAATATCTTTTGAGCTACTTTAATTTTGTTACAATGGACACCCAACTGGGGCTTGATATTTTACCATATACCTGAAAAAGGGAGTCTATAGAATGATAGGAGATGTGTGGTTAAAAAGAGAAAAAATTTTTTTAGTAAAATTTTTTTTTTTCTTCAGTAAATTTTTTTTGTCTTACAAAATTTTCTTGGCCAAACAGTCTTATTTTAGATTTGTATATGATGATGTTTAATATGATTTAATTTTTCATTGATGATGATAAAATGAGTACAGCCATAAAACAGCTTGTTTTTTTTTTTTTTATCAATTTTGAAAATAGAGATGAATATCACAACTTAAGACAAAGGTGAAATAAATAATAGAATTTTTTTTTGTTTGTTTTGGAACATTAAAATGATTTATTGCCAGATAGGATAGGCATAGTAATAGTGATGAATTATGGAATAGTAGTCTCGTGTGTTTGGGGAGTTCATTTTGTAAAAAGTCTATGATTTTAGAGGTTTGATTGGATGGTTGATCGTTGGAGTTTGGTTGGTTAAATTGCAGTTTTGATGATGAGTGGAGAGTTTTGTCATTGCCCTGAGAATGCTATGTATTTTGTGTAACTTATGAATGATCAAACCCATTCACTGCTCCAACCCAATTTATAAGTTATCTTTATGTTATCATGAAGCAGTTAACAGCAGCCCTGCCATGATATCAGCCTATAAGTCTCCAAGACAGAGAGCTAGGCTTAGTTTTCAGTAATCTATAATAAGCAGGGCATTCCTTGATACTTGCCATATAAGACTCCAAGAGAGAGAGCAAGGCATAGTTTATCTATTTTAGCCCCTAAGACTTAATACTTCTTTTATTGCAACAGAGTTTGCATCATTCAATCAAGAGTTGTGGTAGTTAATAGTGATCTAATTGGGATAGTCTTCTGAGTGCTCATGATACATTGTGTGATTATAGTGCTGTGACTGAATTCTTTTATGTATCTCAAGATTGTCAACTGCTAGTCATTCTGTGGACTGTCAATATCTGTCGGATTTCTAGGAGAATGGATGAATGTATAATTTGGGCTATTACAGACAGACATGTACTATATGGATTGTTGTTGTGTAGTTCATCATATAAGGATATTAAATATTTTTTTTTGTATTTGTAATGCATGATAAGGTGAAAAGCAAATCAGTCAGTTAGTCAAAGATAGGTGTCAGACAAGGAAAGGAGGTGTAGGTTTTTGGTGATCAGGGAAGCACAGATGGGATATATATAGTTTTATAACATGAGTGAACTAAATTATAGTATGGAAGAGGTTATGGAAGAGGAAGGTGCCCCAATACCAGGAATCAGTGATCGTTTTCATACTGAAGAAGAGGATGGGGAGGTTTTCTTAAAACAAACACAAGAGGAAGTAGAGAAAGATGCCTTTAATGTTAGTAGCAATAATACAGCCTCAAGTGTTGAGGAGCCGGAAGTGGGCCAGACTACAATAGCAAAGCAAGCACCATTAGACATGGAATTAATGATGATGCAGATGTTCCAAAGTATAGAGAGGCTAAGAGAAGATAGTAAGCAAGGGATGGTAAATCTAGAACAAAAGATAGAGAAAAGTAATAAAAGTATGGAAAGTCTAGAACAAAAGATAGGTCAATCTGTGGAGAAAAGTATAGAAGGTTTAAGGGTAAATCTAGAGAACTCTATTGACAATAACAACCGAATGATCATAGCTTTGGAAACTAGGATAGAAAGGTCCAATATAGAGTGTAAAAATAGGTTTGTGTCATTAGAGGAGAGGATAGAAGGAGTGTGTAGGTTTATGGAAGTCACCAAACAGGAGGGCTGTCAGGGACTACAGTCATTAAAGGCTCAAGTGGAGCAGTCTATTGAAGAAAATAAGAAAGAGATTGAGTTAGTTAGGAATGAGGTCCATGGGTTGGTCTCCCAATCCATATCAGAATGCATAGAAAAGAATGCCAAAATAACTTCTGCAGGAATTAGTATCAGATTAGAGGAGGTGGTAGCCAAAGTGGACTCATATAAGGAAGCCACCTTGAGCTGTGTAGATCAGGCCCTCACTATGAAAAATAAGTTTAGTGGCTTAGAAAAGGAAATACAAGAAGTTAAGGGAAGCATGACCAATGAGTGTGCACAGATGAACCAAAATCTTAGGAAAGAATTGGGGAAACAAATGGATAGCTTTAGGGAGGAGATAGTAAAAAGGGACAAGTCAAGTTCTTTAGAAGAGGGACCCAGAATGAATCAACATGAATTGGGTGGTATGTTGGAAAAGGTTGAGGAGAACCAGAAGGCCTATGTTGTGGAATACATCAAACCCAAGATGGTGATCTCTACCAGAAAATAGGGGAATTAAAAGATCGTATTAATGTAGGGCTGCAGGATCAGTCAAACCTAAATTCAGGGCAGAATGATGGTAGCATCAGTCCAGATGACTGTAGGGATATCTCAGAACAGAGTCAGTCAGAGAAAAGGATGCCTACTTTAGTTAAAAATCCTCAAGGTGAAAAAGAAGAAGAAAGGCCAATAGTAGCCATAATACCAAATCTCCCAGTAAAGAAAGTACATGAGGAGATGGCCAGAGAGCAGATGGGGATAGATCATGAAGTGAAAAGAAGGAAAAGAGAGTTGGAGGAAAAATTACATACACCAGATAAGGTGATTGAGTTAAGAGAGGCAACAGGGGAGATGAAACCAGATATTTTAGAAAGAGAACAAAAGTTTCAACAGTCTGTAGTTCTCAATCTAGTAACAAACCAGCATGTGTGGTTTCAAAAATCTGTCTTCTTAAATAGATTGGAGATACCTTATATATGGTATAGAGAATCTATCTCTCTGAAAAATGTAAATGTCCAGTGTGTGTCGTACAGAGAATCAATCTCTCTGGAAAATTTAAATACTATGAAAGAGTTAAAAGCAGATTATATCTGGTACAGAGAGTCAATCTCTCTGAAGAGTTTAAATGTCCATTATATGTGGTACAAAGAATCTATGTCTCTGGAAAATTTAAATGTGAATGATATCTGGTATAGAAAGTCAATCTCTCTGGAAAACTTCAAAGTGCCTTATATATGGTACAGGGAATCAATCTTTCTGGAAAGTTTAAAAATGAAATATGTATGATATAGAGAGTCAATCTCTCTGAAAAACTTTGAGGCATATTACGTATGGTACCAAGAGTCCATATTTCTAAATGGAGTCTGTAATAGGAGGTTATATAAAATAAATTCTCCGGATATGTTTTATAAATACCCAGTCAAGATGAAAAATGGAAATATTAAAAAGGGACTGGATGTACATGTGCAATTTTATGCAGACCACGATATTATTTGAAAAGAAAAAGCCATTCCAAATTACCAAGAAAATAGGAGAGAATGCCTTTATGCTTGCTGCTCTTGATGGGAATAAGGGAACCTATAATGCTAGGAGTTTGATCCCTAATATTTCAGCAGAGTAGTTTGGCAAAGATCTCCAAATAAATTACTTTGTTTTCTAATGAAAAGTAGGATATTCACCAGTAGTTAAAATTTTCTTTTGTTATTAGTATGTTCATTATTATTAGTGTATTTTATTAGGTAGGATTTTTTTTTGTAGATGTAGTTAAAACAAAGGTGCTGATGATTTTATCTGAAGGGGGGGAAGTTGTGCCAATACAATTTGGTCACTAGCCAAATTTATAGTAATGTGCATGTAAGAAAGTGTAAAACAAAATCATCATCACATTTTTATATAACCATAAAAGAAGCTGTAGGCATCCAAGTTCAAACCCTACAAGTTCCAGTTCTAAAAGCTTTAGATAGAGAGTGGGTCAGCAATTATATGCTTTACTTGTTTGTGTGTTAATAAATCTCAAAAAGAGCAGCACACACATTTAATATTTAAATTTTCTGTTAAAAAGCAAAGTTATAACACATACGTATAGGCAGTGTATGTGTAAGCTATTTAATTGTTTTATATTTCAACTATTCAACATTTTAACTTTCTTTAAAACTAACCTATGCTTGATCAATTC
Source organism: Epiperipatus broadwayi (assembly GCA_028023455.1). NCBI lineage: Eukaryota > Metazoa > Onychophora > Udeonychophora > Euonychophora > Peripatidae > Epiperipatus > Epiperipatus broadwayi. Next base: position 251,255 of record JAQFVV010013074.1, on the reverse strand, counting down.
TAATATCTTATTCTATACTTCTATTTTGCTTTTCTATAATTGTAATTGGGATTTAAAAGTTACAGATTTAATTAAATAATAGGGTTATAATTACTAAGCTAGCAATTATATTATTTATTGTTAGTTTATGAATGATTTGAAATAATGAACATGTGTGTACATTACATACAGAAATTTACATTTATTAAATATTGAAAGAAAAGGAAGGGTTGAATCTGTCAAATTATTATTTTTTGTACAATTTTATGTTAAAAGAGGAAATCTGTTGAATTAGATATCTATTGTAGCAATTTTGTTTTTGTAAATGATTGTTTGTCACTTTGGGAGCTTAAGGTGGGTGGGAACTCTAATTTTGAAATTGTCTTATCTTAAGATCTAAAGAAGGAAGCTCAAAAATTTGAAATGTTACCTAGGTGTAAGAAAAAAAAAAGGAAAAGGATTAAGTCTATTTTTTTTTTAAACAAAAGTGTCTGGAAAAAGGATTAAACTTTTTAGTGGAAAAATAATTTAGTTGAAATAAATTAGAGATCTAATTAAAATGAATTTGTTCAAAAATAGCAAGTGACGCTATCTCTGATTGGTTAAGTTAGCTAAAAATTGGATATAAAAAGCTGTATTGAATTATTATTATTGTGATTATGATTCAGATTATTAGACTATTAAATTGAATGTTGAAAATATAAGAAATGACTGGCTAGAAAAATTATATGTATGTCCCATCTTTTCCGGACCATCTGGGGAAGCTGCACATCATATAGGAAAGAAAAGATGTTTTATCTAAAATAATATTCTACACCTTTCAACTGACCAGAGAAATAAGATGTTTTTAATGGAAGGAAGAAAGCATTCACCTGCATTCGATGAAAGATGAATTAATATACCGATAAATATTAATCATCAAGTCCAATTAATTGTTCCAACAACTGATTTTAAACTCAAGAAAATTTATAACGTGAAAACAACTGCTGTATTTCATTCACTAAAAGAGTAATGCTTGACAGGAAGAGAAGAAAATTGATATAATGATTTCCAAATTATCCACTAAAGCAAATAACCTCAATAGGATCCTCATCATCAAATAATTATATACTTCAAGAAAGTGATTGTTCCAAAGAAAATGGAAATGGTAGCTGCAGAAATATAGACATTATACAAGTCAAGTTTGAACCCTTGGAAATTTGCCACAAACAAAAGATCGGTATTATGACTTTTTATATCTATTTTCTTTATGATATCAGAGTCTTAATAAACATTTTAGCAAAAAAGTGGTATATTTTATTTAAAGAACTTTTAAAGACTATTCAGATCGATTAAAAACAAGAATGTCTTACTAATAATAACTTTGAGCTTCATAAATGATCTTGAATGTATCAAAATTATTTGTTTATTAATTTTACAGTTATGAAATATTATGTGTAAAACAATTTTTTTTATGGTATTATGATTTTAGTTTTAACTAATATATTATTATTATTTTGGTTTTAAATAATATTTTGTTATTATGGGATAAAACACGCACATACATAATATTTTTATATGTGTATAATTGCGAGTGAATGTGAAATAATAAGTAGTATTAAAATATTAGATTATTTTGTTTCAAGTTAAGTATAGCATTTCAGAGGTAGAAGAGAGGGGCAGAAAATAATTTAAAACTTGTTTCTAAAACTTGCTTTTTCAATTCTACTAACATTTTTTTTAATATTCTACTTACATGTTAGATTTATAAAGTATGTGTGCTAATGAGCAGATAATATTTTTTTCTTGAAATACTTTTCTCATGGAGTGAAAATCATGGTCAATGTGACATCCAACTTAATACAATATACATTTGAAAGGAAAGAGGAAAGAACTTGAAATTAATCTGAGGATTGTTATATAATCAATTATTATTAGTATTCTTATTCATATCAATTTTCATGTATGTCTAGAAAATTTTATGTATATGTTAGAAATACAGTAATAAATATTAGTTTGTTTTATTAAATGAGGTGTATATATTTCATTAAGTGTAGTCTTTGTTAAGTGTGATCATTCATCATCGTCAGTGGTTGAATATTAGTTATTTAAGATATAAGTAAATATGCTAAAATTAAGCAATAATTATGAATTTCTTTATAAAAATTAGTTATATTTAGGCTTAGAGCTGTAGTTGAAACCATTGTTATTATCGTTATTATTATCATTATCATCATCATCATCATCAACGTTTTAATTAATGAGCTGTTTAAATGTTTAAAGGCCATAAATAAATATTAATTTCATAATATTTAGTGATTTCTTAGTATTATTATAACCACATCCCGTCATCTATTTCATGCAAGGATGAGTGAATTGCCATCCTAAATTAATTATATATAATCTGAGCTAGTAAACTTATAAAAATATTGAAACACATTTGTTATGTTAAGATCTGAGAAATGCTTATGTCTAATGAACTCCACTGGGGTTTAAAGATGTTTTACTTTTACCTAAATATTAGTGCGTATAGTGATATGGCTCAAAAAAGCAAAATCTCCCATTTTTATTACAAATAAAGTACCAAAAAAGGGGATTCAAACCCGGTACATGTGAAAGGTTATTAGATATAACCATGTCTAGATTCAGATAATCTAGTTGCGCCCTGCTCGACGATATTCACTTAGTATTTGTTTAAACATGCACTTAACATCAAACCAAGAAATGAAAGTGGATAAGATCTACTGTCTGTATACCTGAGTTATATTTTATTGAATTACTAGTGTACTCCCCTCACATGATTTCATATACCTGAGTTATAATACTTGTTATTAATAATTTGCTTATAATTATTGATAGTGGGATACTTGAGAAATCCAACGTTATTATGATCTTATATATATTGTAGCCAATTCAGATATGGTAATATCTTTTGAGCTACTTTAATTTTGTTACTATATATATATATATATATATATATATATATATATATATATATATATATATATAAGAAGTTGAACTCATATTTTCAAGCTCCCTACAACTATAGACTATCTCTTATACAACCAATACACATAAACCACATGCATGTGAAAAACATATATGATCACATATATATTCCAGCCTACATCAGCACTCATTAGTTGAGCCAGATTACTATATTCAACATATATATGCCACCAGCTCTCCTGTTATATTAAGATAGTAAATTTTCAAACTTAAATGGAAAGCTTAATGTTTCTAAACCCTCCAATTCTTCATTCATTTATATCATTGGCTTTGAGCATTCCATCTTTGGATTTTCAATGATATAGATGGCTGAAGAGTTGGAAGGTGTAGAAGATTAATGCTTGTCCATTAAAGTTTGAAGTAACATGGGTATAACAACAGTATTGATATCAACAAGAGTTTTGAGCATGCCATCATCAGATTTTCAATAATATGGATGGCTGAAGAGTTGGAAGGTAGAGAAGATTGAAACCTGTCTATTAAAGTTTGAAGATTTTTTTGCTTAATATAAAATGAGCATTGATTGTATATATGTGAGTGAGATGATGATCTGGTCCAACAGATGAGTATTGGTCAGCACAAAATATATATATTGAAGATCATTTCTTTTTCACCTGTGTGTGGCCATGTGTATCAGTTATCCAAAATATGGTGTATAGCTGTAGGAAGCTTGAAAGTATGAGTTCAAATTCTCCTAATTACATTAAATTTAATATAGACAATATAAATGTGTTTAAATTTTACATATTTAGCTTGTACTCTGTCCAACCATCTTACATATATTTAAATGGACATATTATGGTCCTATATGTGAAGGATCAGACTGATAAAGTCAACATGGGTCTGACAATAATATTGCCATCAACAAGGACTTTTAGTACTCCATCCTCAGATTTTCAATGATATGGATGATTGAAAAGTTGGAAGGTGGAGAAGATTAAAGCTCACCCATTAAAGTTTGAAGATTTGTTACCTTAATATAAAGTGATCACTAATTATATATATATATATATATATATATTGTAACCAGTTGGCTTACATCACACACACTAATATAGTATGTGAATAAATATATATGTAAAATAAAGGAAAAGTAGAAATAAACACAGAATAAATTTTTGTAGATTTTTTTTTTATATTTCCTAAAATAAAATCATAATATGTAAAGGGTTAAATAATAATTCTGATTTAAAATAAAAATTGTTTTATAAATTAAACTTTTAAAAGGTCTGATAAACATTATTTGTAATTCTGATTTTGAAATTTAAATATAAGCTTGTTTTTTTGATAATTTTAAAAAAAAATGTCTATTTTTGAAATCTTTAATTAATTTGTAAATTTTTTATTGTCTAAATGAAAACATGTATATGTTTTCAAAAGGATTATCACACCTTTGGTCAAATTCCAAAGATTAAAGTAAAAACATGTATATGTTTTTAAAGAGATTAGAGAGCTAAAAATAAAAACTCTGTTTTTAATCAAAGTGTTGTTAACACCTCAGATGATTTTATAAAAAGAGCTGTTAAAAATGTCAGCCCATCTGGATAGTGATTTTGAAGAGAATAGGTCAGTTGCAGAGTTGGTTATAATATTTTGTTGCAGCTTGTTGAAGTTTGCAGCAGTTGGTTTTAGCTGACTGTAGAGTTGACAGAATAGCTACTATGAATTAATATGGCTGAAGGCAGGACATTAGATTTAGAAGCTACTAATATTTCCTTATCAGGAGTTTGAATTCACTTGGAGAAAATGACCCACTTCTTTGTGCTGTAATTCATAGCCTTAAACAGAGAGGATAGTTGCTTGTCTAAAATTTATTAAATCAAAACAGCTGATTGCCTGGAATAGTTCTATACAGATGGGAGACCAATATTATACATGGATTGCATAAGTTTATCTGATGATGACAACAAACCTGAAATTATATTTTTCTGCTGGACCAAAAACCAAGTTTGCCAAGAGAAAGCTTGAAGAAGTTGGTGATATACAGTGAGTTATTTTATTTTAATATTTCTTAAAATGACTTTTAAAGTCATAAATTAATAACTTAAAGTTAATACAAACAAATAACTTTTGCTTGAGTTGGAATCTAATAGCAGTGATATATGATAATAAAATTTTAAATAATTTCTTTGGTCTGAAGTGACAGATATATAAACGATTTTATTTTTCGTTTATTAAGAAAATAAAAAAGAGACATTTTATTTTTAGAGACCTTGATAATTAATCAACAAGTACCTATCAAACAAAAGTTGACTTTATTTAGTTTGATTAAAAAAAAAAGAACTTATGAACTGAAATTAAATTTTGAATTATATATTTTGTTTATATGCACGTATATGAGTGAAATGTATATGTTTTCCAAATGAATTAATTATAAAAAAATATAATATTATTGTAACAAGTTGAAATAGATAAGAATCGGTGTGCGTATATGCATGCACACTCATATATGTAAAATTTTAATATTTTTTATTTTTATTAAATGTCAATTCATTTATTGAATATTAATTGTATATACCTAAATCGCGTGTCTGTGCACATATACATGTAAAGTTTAATTATTTTTTTATATAATCATTTTAGGTTAATTGAAGTGTATTCCTTGTATATTATAAAATGCACATCTGTGTGTGGATATATATATATATATGCGTTTATAGAAAGTAATTAAGAAATAATGTAAATTGATGTAATAACGTGAATTTTGTAGTAATATTGTAAATTATAGTGTAATGACTTTTATTATTGAATACTTTTCAAAATCAGAACCCTTATAAGACCTTAATCATTTATTTTATTGTTATTAATAAACTTATATTTAATTGTTAAAAATTGTATTCCATCATCTCTTGGTGACATAGTGTAATAGAGCCCATGCTCTCTGAGCTAGATTTCGGACATGGATAAATGGAGATGTGCTTAGTGCTTTGGGCATCCAGTGATGATCAATCATCATCTTGGTTGGCGCAAAAGAGGATACTCTTTAAAGCCCATGCACAATTATTTTTTTTATTTTACTTTAGTCTTATTAAAAATTTAATTTTATAGTTGGCCAGTACATTAATGGTACTAAGTGCCCAGAGCATTGATGATGATCAGCATGTTTTAAATGTCCCATCATTATTGTTCTATTTCTGATTATTGTGTATTTTAATGGATGGGCACTAAGCTGGTGCATCCAAGTTATGTTTATATAATTGCCCAAGCTGGCAAAGGCTCAATAGTTAGCCTGGTCTACAGAAGACCCATTTTCAATCCAGTCACAAGGTTGACTGTTGATTTATATATTTTATTGTACTAATTTGTTTATTCCCATCAATGATGATGATGGATGGTTATTTCTCTCTAGTATTTACTTATACTGATATTTACTTTATAATGCTGGTTGATAATAATTATGCTTTAGTTGCTCTTCTGAGTTAGCTTTTGATCTCTCAATGTTCACAGAGATTTTGATCTCATACTCTTATAAATTAATTTTACTGGTGTTGATGTGTTGCCATCACCCAGGTTCATTTATACTTTCCACCCACTTTCTATCACCCCATCCTGTTACAATATATATCATCAACCATTATCAATCCACTGCAGGATGAAGGTCTCTCCAAGTTTAATCCATCTTCTCTGATCTTTAGCTTCTCTTCTCCACATCACCCCTCCACACTTTCTTATTTCATCCATCCATCTCACATGTAGTCTCTTTCTGGGTCTTTTACAATCTCTTGAAATTCACTTTAAAATTTCAATTGTCCATCTATTATCATCTCTTCTAGCAATATGTCCAGCCCAACTCCACTTCAATCTTTTAATTTTTTCAATGAGGTCAGTAACACCTGTTTGTTCTCTTACCCGTACATTGCGTTTTCAATCTCTTCTTGTTACTCCCAACATACATCTCTCCATACTTCTTTGAGTGATCTGAAGTCTCTGTATTGCTGTTCTGTTAAGTGTCCAAGTCTCAGATCCATAAGTAAGAACTGATAAAACACAATTGTTAAAAAAAACTTCCTTTTCAAACACATAGGCATATTTCCTTTTAGTATCAAGTTATTTCTACCAAAAGCACTCTAACCAAGTTTAATTCTACGATTAATTTCTTCCATTATGTTTCCATCTGTATTAATAATCTGACCAAGGTATTTGTAACTATTAACTTCTTCTAATTCATCACAATCAATCTTTATTTTCATATTTTGAGCAAATTGATTAAACATTACTTTAGTCTTTTTAACATTTATCTTTAGTCCTACTTTCCTACTTTCATCTGATAATTCCTGCAACATATCCTGCAGCTCTGAAGCATTATTGACAAAAACAACTACATCATCTGCGAAATCTAAATGACTTTAATAATCTCCATTTATTTTCACTCTTTTAGTTTCCCATTTTAATCCACAAAATACTTCTTGCAGCACTGCTGTAAAAAGTTTTGGAGATATGGAGTTACCTTGTCTTACACCTTTCTCAATGTTAACTTTACCAGTATCATTATGTAATGTAATTGTTGCTGTTGCATTTTTATAAATATTCTTCAAAATATAACAATATCCTGGATCTATACCTTGATGATCCAATGCTTTAATCACTGAAGAAATGTTTATAGAATCAAATACCTTTTCATAATCTACAAATCCAAAACATAATGACAACTCATATTCATTCGTCCTTTCTATAACTTTTTTCAACACCTGGATATGATCTACTGTACTAAAACCACTTTTAAATCCAGCTTGTTCTCTTGGTTGGTGCAATCCAATGTTCTCTGTAAACAAGTTGTAATTATCTTGGTAAAAATTTTATATAAAACTGATAAAAGGCTGATAGGTCTGTAATTTCTAATATCTTCTTCATCACCTTTTTTAAATATTAATATTATTACTGCATTCTTCCAATCATCCAGTACATCATTATCATTTAGACATTTGGTATATAACTTTGCTAAAAAATTTTCTATTTCTTCACCTGCTTCTTTTAATATATCAATTATAATTCCATCATTACCTAGAGCCTTTCCTTTCTTCATACATTTAATTGCGTGTCTCACTTCTTCATTTAAAATTCTGGGCAATTCAGAAGATGTAATATATATATGTGTGTGTGTGTGTGTGTGTGTGTGAGTGATGGTGATGTGGACCAACTGATGAGTGCTGGTTCAGTATGAAATATATATATATTGGTGATCATTTACCTTTTTTATATGTATGTTGTTATGTGTATTGGTTGTATAAGATAGAGTGTATAGCTGTAAGGAGCTTGAAAGTCTGAGTTCAAGCTCTTCTAATTACATTGTTTTGAACAGACAATATATATATATATGCATTTATATATATATTGTAACGGAAACCCGACGATCGAAAGGCTTAAACTTCCCTTTTATATAGATATAATGGGGAATTCTTATAATTCAAGATCGCCCACTTTCTGCTACCACAAGCAGAGAGAAAATACGGACATAAACGAGTCTATATCTGCACTTGACCGAACCTATATGCTATACGGGTATAGCCCCAGATTATATTTCCCGGTCAACCTTCTCCCAACTGCTGTAAGACTTAACAGAGTTACAGCGCTTGGATAATTATAAATTTAATGGGATCAAATACTGCACCACTAGCTTCACGTGTTAATTAAGTACTCAAATGAATAATAATTATTTCCCAACCCTAAGATTATATTATTTTTTGGAAGTGGCAAAGAAAGAGACGAAACAGATTTTACATAAATAAAAGATATTTAATACAATAAATTATAATAAAAGAAACACTCAATATAAAAAAAACAGATTATGCTATAATACTACAAAAAACAACTAAAATACAATAGATGATTCTATAAATGATTGCAATCTGTGGAAATAAATTATCCCTTTATACTCATTTCAAATATTAAAAGAGTCTAATTAATGTCTATCTCATTATATGTGGGATTGGCAATTGCATTAAATTTAAAAGGTATGTGCACATAAGTTATATAAAAGGTATTATTCATAATTACCTAGGTCATTAAGTCTTTGAATACACTTGGCGTCTTGTTGACCATCCCGTGGAAATTTTCCACTTCATTAGTAGGAAACGGTCGCTCTTCGGTTAGATTTGATTGTTGGAACTTCTCCGTATTGTGGGCATCAAGGCAAGGCAAAAACGAACTCTTGGCAGGCTCTACGTCGGCAGTTGTTACATCGAGATGCGAACCATTATAGCACGGAAGTCTGGATCGACCGGCGATCGTGACTGGCCCTTAGCCACACATCCTTGAAGCTTCCCTTAGGTTATAGTTTGTTTTCATGTTCTCCAATTTAACTTTCATGTCTGCTTTCTATTATATTTCTCTGCTTCTTATCAGAGCAGTGTCTTCACTGAAGTCTCACCAATACTGTTTTCCAATTAATTAATTAATGTTCTTTATTTTTCAAATTCCTTCCTTATCTTGATCTCTTGCTGGGTTTTCCTTTCACACCCTTTTACTTTACAATGCTTTCAGCAACTTATACAAAATTACTTATAATTTGATATAATTTTGTAATATAATATTTTACATTTATTTCTCAATCATTTTCTTTAAATAAATTATTTCATTTGTCATGAAATAAATCTTACTCTCTTTATTCATACATTCACATATGCATTTCATTTTCGTCAAAATGTGTAATTTTAAGACCAGATCTTTATCTTTTCGTTGCATTCTAAATTTTACTTACATTTTAGTACACTCCCCAACTATGGCTTTTTTAAAAATATCATTAAGTTTCTATTTTATTTATATTTCATTTCTCATTTTTTTAATCTTACATTAAACACATGATATCGATATTTTTAACTTTAATATTTCTATTCTTTTTTTTAAAATCTGAACTTTGAAGGGTAAAAGATAAGAATCGTCTCGATTCTAATTCCCTCTCTTTTTTACTTAAACATTTCTTTGTTTTGTAATTTTTTTTAAACTCACTTTTTTTTTATAACCCAAGCACAATATTTAACATTCTTTAAATGTTAAATATCTATATGTGTGACCGCAGTATGTGCGATCATCACAATATATATATTTCACTTGATGGTTATGCATTTAAAAATGTTTTAAACGAAGTAATATGTATAATAAAACAATATAAACTGGATATAGCAAAGGATATTAGTCTTCAATTTTATATAGGCATTTTAAATTTTTTTGTAGTATCATTCTAGTGAATTTTCTAAATTATATTTATATGTAAATTTATAAATAAATATTAGAAAATACAATACTTAAAAGTTTATAAAAAATATATCTATAAACGTCACTTAGGAGCGCTTTCAACTATCCTTGTAGTTGCTGTCAACTACAAAACTTCAAGGATAGTTGAAAGCGCTCCTAAGTGACATTTATAGATATATTTTTTATAAACTTTTAAGTACTGTATTTTCCAATATTTATTTATAAATTTACGTATGTTATTTTGAGAAATACAGACATCTATTCGTAATATTATATATATATGTCATATTATTATTACTATTTGCGGGATATTCCGTGTAGTGAAAAAGCTAAATGCTGACGTTTCAGTACAATATCAAGTACCTTCCTCAGAGCGTCCTCGATCTGAGGAAGGTACTTGATATTGTACTGAAACGTCAGCATTTAGCTTTTTCACTACACGGAATATCCCGCAAATAGTAATAATAATATGACATCTTTTATCCGTGAAAATATTAGAATTAATATATATATATATAATGGCATTAAATGTACATTATTTTCAGAGATACCAAGTACTGGAAATAAAATTGGAATTATGTGTGTAGATAATTTCTATTAAGACTTTAGGATACTTATGAAAATGTTAATTGGGGTCTAACGACTTGGATTGTCCAAATGGGTGCTATGGGGGAAATGAATTTGATGAATATAATGATGCAACATTTGCTTATGAACAGAAAGGGTGAAACTAATTTTACAAATGCACAGAATTTAATAATTATGAAAAAGAATATGGTCGTGGATAGATAATTTATGGAAAGAAATGACAATAAGAGGAAACTCAAAATAGTTTATCATGTGATGATTCAGAGAACTTACAAGTCTCAAATAAGTAAAAAAATATTTAGTTTTAATGTTAATGGTGCAATGCTGTATGGATAACCATAGTTATGACCGTAAAGTGCTAAAAGCACTTCATTATTTAAATTAATTTTACAATTTATTCTCTGTCAAAGTCTTTTTATATGTAGTCGCAAAAACACTCTAATAATAAAAAAGCTTCATTTATGAAACTTTTTTTATGGTTCCCATTATTATCCACACATTTAATCCAGTCATCAAACTCGTGATTATCTTGAAATGAATAAGACTTTGCATTGATGATTTTTTATTCCAACGATGGTCGGTTCAGGAATGTTTTAAAATTTCAGTTTAAATTGTGGTTCATAGAATGCAATGGAGCAATTTGAAAATAAATTAGATGTAAGATTGGACAGCAGGTAGATTTTGAATATTTTTGAAAACCTTATCCATTGGTATTTATCCCCAATGAGCATCCTTCATCACTTATCTATTCAAATTCTTATATTTAATATCGTTCAAGCTGGAATAATTTAATTTATTTTTCAAGTTTTATATTTTATGAATAAGTCTGCAATAAAATTATCTTTCTTCTTTTTGAATTTAATTCATATTTGTAGTGATGGTCTAAAATATTGACTTATATTGCATTAATAGACACCAGCATATATTAGTGGTCTGCTGATTCTTTTTCTGAACTGCCTACAGCTCCATCTGTGAATCAATGCATTACCTATTCACCACAAATGTTTGAAGATGTTAAAATGTCGAAATCATGCGATGACATGTAACAGTGTGGTTTATATCGTAATTTATGACAGAATAACATATTAACATTAAATTTTGTTTTAAACTTAACAAAAGTACAACTGAAGTATTTGAAATGATTAACACTGTGAATCTGACGTCATGAATCACAAGAATGTTTTCAAATGTATTCAAGGTATTTTTAGCATGGAAAATGTTAAAAATAATCTATGATGGTATGAAACAAACTGTCACTATTCATATCATCAGTCAGACCCGGAGATGCGTGTGTTTTAAAACGCTTATAGTAAAGAGATAAACTATATTTCTACATAACATATGCATTGATTTCTTGTCGTTATTGATAAAAATGTTTTTTTCATTAATTCTCAACTTCTGTTACAGCTAGCAAAGTTAAAAGTTATTTCAATTACGTCAATCGATCGTTTTGCGGGTCATAACATCAGCCACCATTACGACATATATACGGTGAGAATTTTTTTTTTAAACGGATCTTTATCTTATAAAATGTTAATTCGAAACTAAATTAAAAATATCAATAAAAACAAATGCTATCACATGATGTTCTTTTGCTAAAAAGTCAAAGGTGTCTTCAGATAACTAAAATTGAGAATACTAAAATAACGTTTGGCTAACCTCAGGTCATATGCGTAGTTATAAAGGTTAATTGGTTTGGCTCAGACTTTTAAACTTTGAAGTTAATCTGTGTTTGAATACTCATTCTTTGAGAAACGAATAATGTTAAGCCTGTTCTCCAATGACGAGAAAGCAAATAAAATTAGCATGTATTGATATTGCTCCAAGCTTACATTGTGAATTACTGATTTAAAAACTAAATGTTATTAGTAACGCACACACACGTTTATACCTGTATAAATATAATGTACCCAAGTCGAAAACAAAAGTACTCCCTTCTCAACAAATTTATAACTTTTTATTCTTGTGTTAAATTAATTTTCTGTATAAATAAAATTACTTGACATTTTGTTGCTATTATTCTAAATAAATATTTAGGTAGACTTCTGTTTAATTAAAATAATTAGTTTTAAAAGTATGAAGATTAATTATCTCTTGTAAAAAAAAATAATTTTGTATAGTCTTACGTATATAACACACGAGTGTTAATGAAAACATCCACAAAAAGGGATTTTTTTTTTTTTTTATAAAAATCAACTTTATTACTGCCTAGCATATTTTCACTATAACATATATATATATATCATATTCATAGCTTGTAGTAACACGACTTAATAGTACAATGTATAGGTAGTGACTAATTAGCTATTCAAAATATTAAAATTTATTTAAATGACCCACTTCTTTGAGAGCGGTATGTTTGTGTCTTTTCTATTATTTGAGAAATGTCTTCTCTATTATTTGAGAAACGGTCATTTGCTATTACCCAGGTCTCCTTAATTTTCCCCTCCATGTATATAATTTTTACTTTTGTTAATTCGAATTTGTGGTCCGTAAATATATTATGAGTATTCTTTATTTTCAAGGGCTCTTTTCTATATATATATTTATGTTGGGCCAATCTAATAGAAAGCATGCTAGCAGTAATCAAGTTGAATATATTTTTAAAAACTACCTTTTCTGTTAATGTTTTCATCAACAGTCGTATTTTATATTAGTTCAGAAAAGAAAGACATTATTTATAGTTGTTTTACATATATATTAAATAAAAAACTCACAGTTTTGTAGATCTAAATGTTAAAAATTTATCAGGAATTTTGTGTCTTTCCTACATTTGGATTATGCAGTATTTCACACAAATCTTATTGCTAAATGACATAATTTTATTTAGCAATAATTTTTTAATTTTTTTTACTTACAACATAAATGAAATTTGTTTACAAAAATACAGTTTCCATTATTTAAATATATATACACAATAAACTTCCAGTAGCCACTGCCATATGAGCATTGGATACATGAAGCGACAAAGCATTTGCACGAAAACTTTGAAACCTTAGATAACAGCAAACTCAATATAAAATATGTGATTAACATAACAATATACACACATACCTATAATACCGTTTAATTGAAAAATTATATATATATATTAAGTCAACAAAAATAATTAACACAAAAATAAAATAACATTTAAATGAAAGATATTGTAATAACAAATTCAAATAGATAGATAGATAGATAGATAGATAGATAGATAGATAGATAGATAGATAGATAGATAGATAGATAGATAGATAGATAGATAGAGAGAGAGAGAGAGAGAGAGAGAGAGAGAGAGAGAGCACTCATGTCTGTAAAACATTTCATAAATTGATGATTGTTATTATCGAACACCTCCGTCACATAAATTTATTTTTATTAGTGAATTTCATTACATAAAAAGCATTTCATGGTTTTGTAAGGGCTATATTTGTCATCAATATTAACTAGTATTTTAGAATTATTCTCAACAAAATTTTACGCACAAGAATTCATACTTTCAATTTGATAACAACCATTAGCTGACTATAGTACTGAGTGTGTGAAATTAGAAAAGAATTGACTAAGAAATAACTAATGATTTCACTTATGTAGATCAATGCATCACGTGATCGCCATTTCTTATGCTTGCTCAAGCTGTTAAAACAGGCAAAACTATCCATACAGTAGTGCCACTCAGTGCAAACCAGATTTATCAATGGATGCAAAAATATTTGTACATAAAATCTATATAGTGCCTAGTCATCCAATATCCTCAGACTAGTTTCTAGCTTGTGGCTTTCATCAGTGAGGAATCTTGGATCTAAAATCACTGCACCTAGATCTTAGGATCTAATGCAACTCTCCAGAAGCCATCTTTTATCTCTACTTAACTATAAAAGTATGACTCTGAAATTGAAAACACAATAATATTTTCAATCCATGATCACTAGCTTATATAGTCATATAGGTCTGAACTCAGTTTAATACCCATAAATTTTGGTGTTTTGGGTTCTTTAATAACCATGGCCACCACTATCCTATTAGGCAGGATTGGTATTAAATCACTAACATCATATGATCACCATTTTTATGCTTGCCTAAGCTGTTAAAACAGGCAACACTCTCCATACAATAGTGCCACTTAGTGCAAGGCAGAGTAATCAATGGATACAAGAAGATTTGTGCATAAAATCCTTATCTAGTGCCTACTCATTCAGACTAGGTAGGGATTTTATGCACAAACCTTCCTGCATCCATTGATTACTCTGGCTTGCACTGAGTAACACTATAGTATGAAGAGTTTTGCCTGTTTTAGATCAATGCATATTAATATTTATTGATTTCTAATTATTTTTATATCATAGTAGATTGAAACCATGAGTTACTGAATACATGAATGAGATTATTTCTTTGAATTAATAATTTTACTCAATTTTTGGTGTCTACATAAATTTATTAGACCATAGATAAAGATGATTTCCATCTTTTTTGTTAAATGGTGGTTGCCTTGACAACAGATTGAGATTTTTGATTATTACTGATATTGTTTAAATCATATTATACAGATACCAAATGCAGATAATTCAGGTTTATAGCCCAACAAGTTCTCATAATGATGAAGTAGCAGAAGATTTTATATGGATGTACAAAAGGCTTTTGATCAAAGTAAACAACATTTACAAATTTTTATGGGAGACTTTAATGCTAGAATTGGTAAACAAATGAAAGATGAAAATGCTGTAGGTAATTTTGGTTATGGTAATAGAAATGAGAGAGGACATAGACTTGGGAGTTTTCAGGAAAAGAAAAACTTTATATTATGAATTCTTTTTTTGAGAAAAATGTTAAAAGGAAATGGACATGGAAGCATCCAAATAAAGATACAGCAGAATTGAATTGAATTATATTTTGACTAACAGAAAATACATATTTCAAGATTGTAATGTTCTTAATAAATTCAACACAGGAAGTGATCATCAATTAGTAAGATGTAAGATACATGTTAATGCAAAACTAGAGAGACAAAAATTATTAAGAAAAACAATATTTACAGTTGCTATTTCTAATCTTCAGAAACATTCTAATGAATTTAAATTAGAACTTACAAATCGGTTTCAAGTATTAGTAGATTTTGAACATGATTCAATGACATTAATAGGAAAATAACTGATACACTTTTAAAAACTGCAACAAAGATAGCTGGTAAAAAAAAGCAGCAATTGATCAATAAAATTTTTACTGAGACTAGAGAATTTATGAAGAAAAGAATGAATATGAGGATATACAACAATGATGCATTAAAAAAGATTGAATATCTCGAATTTTGTAAAATGGTGTGGAAAAGAGTTGAAAATGATATAAGGAAGTATAAATGTGAACTAGCAAGGAAAGCTGTAGAAGTGAATGAAAGTCTAAAGAGTGTAAAACAACATTTGGTATTGGTAGGAAATTTATATCTGCAATAAGAAAAAAAGATGGCATTATTACTAAAAAGAGAGATGACAAGATTATGAAAAGCATTTGATTCTATAAACATTTCTTCAGTGATTAAAGCATTGGATCATCAAGGTGTAGATCCAGGATATTGTCATATTTTAAAGAATATTTATAAAAATGTGACACCAACAATTAGATTACATAATGATAGTAGGAAAATCAACATTGAAAAGGGTATAAGACAGGGTGACTCCATATCTCCAAAACTTTTTACAGCAGTGCTGCAAGAAGTATTTTGTGGATTAAAATGGGAACCTAAAGGAGTGAAAATAAATGATGATGTAGTTGTTTTTGCAAATAATGCTTTAGAGTTACAGTAAATGTTGCAGGAGTTATCAGATGAAAGTAGGAAAGTAGGACTAAAGACAAATGTTAAAAGACTAAAGTAATAGATTTTCTCAAAATATGAAAATAAGATTGATTATAATGAATTAGAAAAAGTTAACAGTTACAAATACCTTGGTCAGATTATTAATACAGATGAGAACATAATGGATGAAATTAATCATAGAATTAGCCTTGGTTGGAGTGATTTTGGTAGAAATAACTTGATACTAAAAGGAAATATGCCTTTGCATTTGAAAAGGAAGGTTTATAATAAATGTGTTTTTCCAGTTCTTACTTTTGGATCTGAGACTTGGACACTTAATAGAAGAGCGATACAGAAACTTCAGACAAGTCAAAGACATATGGAGAGATGCATGTTGCGAGTAACAAGAAGAGATCAAAAATGCCATGTATGTGTAAAAGAACAAACAGGTGTTACTGACCTCATTGAAAAAATTAAAAAACTGAAGTGGAGTTGGGCAGGACATATTTCTAGAAGAGATGATAATAGATGGACAATTGAAATTTTAAACTGGATTCCAAGAGATTGTAAAAACCCAGAAAGAGACGACATGTGAGATGGATGGATAAAATAAGAAGTATGCAGGGGTGGTGTTGGAGAAGAGAATCTAAAGATAGGCAAAGATGAATTGAACTTGGAGAGACCTTCATCCTGCAGTGGATTGATAATGGTTGATGATGATGATATATCTCATAATACAAATAAAATATTTAACGGTAATAAACTATTATAAACAGTGTTTTAATCTGCAGAACTACTTTGGTTAATTTAATGGCAGTTTAGACAGGTTTAAGAAATTAACCAAACTGCTTCTGCAGATTGAAAGACTATTTATAATAGTTTAATACCACTAAATTTATTATTTTTATTATGAGTAAGTATAGGGGATTTGAACTCAGATTTTCAAGCACCCTTCAACTATCCACACCATCTCATATAACTGATGCACATGACCACACCCATGTAGAAAAAATAAGTAATCACCATGGGCATGGGTTTTCATCATCAGATTTTCCTCATCAGATTTTCAATGATATGGATGGCTGAAAAGTTGGAGGTTGTAGTACATTGAAGCCTGTCCATTAAAGTATGAAGATTTTCTATCTTAATATAAACTGAGCACTGATTATATATATATATATATATATATAGGAGATGATAATCTGGACCAACTGATGAGTGCTGGTTTAGCACAAAATACGTATATTGGTGATTATTTATCTTTTCTACATGTGTGTTGTTCACATGTATCAGTTATATGAGATGGTGTGGATAGTTGAAGGGTGTTTGAAAATCTGAGTTCAAATCCCCTATACTTACAATTAAGCTCCCAGGTTTGTGAAGAGTGCCTCGTTTCCAAATATTTATTTTTATTATTAAAATTTAGTTTTAATTAACAGACATTTTCCTGAAGAATGATAGTTAACATGCACCAGCTCGATGTGATGATAAGGATAATAATAAAGGACAAAGGAATGAGACTCTCTACCTAATCTAAATGTAAGATAAAATAGTACATAAGATAGACTTCAGGGACTGTGACAAACATAGAGGTTTTCACATTGAGAAGCATATAAAATATACTCCACAATGACATTGTTATTGTAGAAACTCTCCAGCTATTATCTTATAATCATTAGGAAATCCCTACAACGGACCATGACATTCTTTTGTAATCTAAGAAACTATAAAATTAGTAATATTAAAAACACAGATTAAATTGATTTAAATAATCAATGCCTCCCTATAGAGAACTTAGGCATCATGGTTATTTCTTTTTAAAATATAATAACCATAATTAACAGTTAGATAATCGAATAACAAGAGGGATTTTGTTGAGATCCAATTATCCAAGAATAATTACGTACACAATTACAAACATAAACTAAAATCATTATTAGAAAATTAATCTAACCATAATAAAAATACATTGAGAATAATAATAATAAATTACTAACTTTAAATCGAAAAAAATATTAAAATTATAAATATTTACTTTTCTATTTATACAAATAACTATCGATAATATGCGTGTAAAAATGCGATAGTAGGGACCTCTACAGGTGTTTTAACCACAAGGGGTTAAAACACCTGTAGAGGTCCCTACTATCGCATTTTTACACGCATATTATCGAGGTTATAGCCTCAGTAAATATTAACTATGTAATCAATGTGTGTTTAATAAATTTATAAATAACTATCATAAGATGGAATAATCATCTACTAATAATCAAAAACTTTATAATTTAACCATCACCTAATATTATCTAACTTAATTTATAAGATTTGAAATACAGACATTCTTATACCTGGAACTTAAATTGTAAATATAGGGATTTGAATTCAGACTTTCAAGCAACCTTCAACTATCAGCACTAACTTAATTTAATACGCCTTTTTAACATTTACTCATTCTATTTTATCTGTCAAAAACAAATATTACAATTGATTTTATTAATTACTTGTATCTAAAATATAACATTTTAAATTTATTCCAAGCAATAAACATGATAAGATTTTTGGGTTATTTTTTATTCTCTCATGTCAGCCGTTTGATGGCGTTGATGCTAATCAAAAACACATACATATTACAATTCCAGGCCAGGCCTGTGATTCTATACAAATATCAGGTTTAGTTTTGTAATAGAAAGTTTTAGTAACTAATAGTAAATAATATTACTATTTAAACAAAATTAAAAAATTCACATTAAATTTTTAAATGATACCCAAATAATTTACGCTTTTTTGACAGTAACTAAACATAAAATGGCTTGTTTTTTGTGGATATCTATAAAAAATTACTGGTATTTTTTAATAGAAAATAATACACAATTATACATTTGTTAACTTTCACAAAATTTCTAAATTTACGCTAAATTTAAAAATGATATCCGACTAATTTGCATTTTTTTGACAGTAATTAATCATAAAGTAGATTTTTTTTTGTTAATGTGTATATATAAAAAGTACTTAAATATTTTTGCAGAATATTTTGCTATCTTTACAAAATTCTTAAGAAGTGATCAAAATAAGTCATAGATCACATGACCCTATTCTTTTAAGCTTGTATGTTATAAACAATGAGGATTGCCAATTCCTCACCAAGCTTTGTGATAAATGCTTAGCTAGAGCCAGCACTTAAAATATCTCTGTCAGGAACCCCCAAACCCCTGACCATGGTTTCATGCTTTGGCACTCCTCAGAGAGATGGCAGGGTAGGTTCAAAAGAAGTGAGTTTCTGTACTGACATTCCAGCATCGGTGGCTCTGTAAAGTATTTAATGTTCATAGTAGTGGCCTGTGTATAGGCATATATGTATGTTATTTTGCTCTGAGTACATGATAGTGAGAGAGACGGTTTCAAATAAAATGTGAGAAAATCTTGAGTAATATAAATGCTTTTATTACATTTTTTGAAGGAATGCTTTGAAAGGAAAAGTTTTATTGTAAACTGTACCAATATTTCTGTTATTATGATTTGTTAAATTAGGAGTAATACTTAGTGTAAATATTTATTGTATTAAATACTATATTACTTGTAAATAAATATTTTTGCTATTTATTAAATACGTTTCTGTTTTTGTCATCATTATTATATTTATTATTCAGAAAATCTAATATAAAGTTTTATTCTTCATTAATTCATAAAAGAGTACATTTCAAGGGTCCCCCAGTAAAATTTATTTATCTATTTTGTTTATTACTTATCTTACCTGTATTGTAATAAGATACATACTATGTTAATTTGCTTTTATTTCAAAGGTACTTTGTAATGTAGTTGGTCGTATAAAATTAGTCTAATTACTTTTTGCATTACTTTAGTTTAGCATTAGATATAAGTGCATATCTGAAGATAGCAAAATTATATGTGTTTATAGGTGGTACATTGTATAAAAAGAGCTTTAAAATATTTATGGAAGGTTTTATCTGCTTGCCATGCATTATTTAAAGTATTAAGACACTTGATTTTTGAATATTTGCATTTTTGTTTGCCAAAGACATAATATATCCTATGATAGAGTGATAAGAAGAGGAAAGAATATTTAATGCATAACTTAAATAGTTATTGCACTTAAGATTATTAAGGGGTATAATATAATAATTATTTTCCTTGCATTAAGTACATAAATGAAGCCTGAGATAAAGATAAAGTATAGACTCAGTAGATACAATTTAGAATTTAAAAGGATGTGAGATAAAGAACCTTTAAAATAAGATTTTAAATATAAGAATAATCTGGTATTTTGGTACATGTAGTTAGATGATATTTTGCTATAAGAGGCCTCACTCTGTAGAAAACCCATAGCTATTATGATAACTGCCAGTGTTACTTTTGTTCCATCCAGCATCGCACAGTTAATAAGATTACAATATATATAAAGAAGAAATCAGAATAGCTTAATATATATGTAATTAGATGGAATAAACTATACTTCTTTGGGATATAAATAAATAACATTCTGTTTGAAAAAAAAGAATATATAAATGATGTAAATAATTTTCATTGAAATTAATTTGTCTGTGAAATATAAGAATGTAAACACATATTTTTGGAAACAAGTGTTCCACTTCCCATTCCCTTTTCACATGTATCCTTCCTCTCTTACCATGTTGCTTCTGAAATTTCAATTTATCAAATAATCACTCCATTGTAAACCTTTTTCTAACTATATTTGTATCTGTTTTTTTTTTTATGAATAAACTTTCATCACTAAGAAAAAAAAGTGTAACACTCTCCACCTCTTTCTGTATATAGATAAAATAAAACAAAATTTTTATTAAACAGACCACTACAGAGCAAAGATCTCTTCAGGAGTCCCTCATAGAGAAATAGTGAAGAGAGAGACACAAGGGTTGCTAATTTTTGGATGAAAATTTGAGTGTTTTTGCATTCTTGTTTTATCTTCTATTTAAGATTATTTAGTATCCATATACCAAACAGAGTTACATGGTTAGGTTGGCTAAAGGCAATCTATTTGAATTACCTTATAGGTCTCTTGGAAAAAATACTTTATTTAGCAACAAAACATAATATTTATTATACAAAAAAACTTTGTTACATTAGGTAGTATTCAACTTCCTGATACATTTGCATAATTAATTGTTTGAATGAAAAACGTTTACTTGATCAGCACTTGTCTGATAATTGTACCCCTGCAAGAGTTACAATTCATTAACAAAACAGAAACTTGTTCCATGTTTCTTCAAATAAATGATTATTGGCCATGATCTTTATCTTGGCTTTTAATTTTTTTAATTAGTTTGATGTTCACCTGTTGAGGATTGTAGGTGTTGTTTTCAAAGATGAATTGACATTTGCCCAACCAAATGGCAAATGTAATAAAAATGCCCAGTCTAATAATGGATGGGTCTTCAGTTTTGAAAGCAGATTTTAAGGAAAGTGGAGTCCTAATGTCAACAGTAACTTTTGAACTAATTAAAATCTTGATAGGAATAAAAT
The DNA here is from genome assembly GCA_028023455.1 of Epiperipatus broadwayi. Classification (NCBI taxonomy): domain Eukaryota; kingdom Metazoa; phylum Onychophora; class Udeonychophora; order Euonychophora; family Peripatidae; genus Epiperipatus; species Epiperipatus broadwayi. The sequence continues at coordinate 229,240 of JAQFVV010013074.1, read as the reverse complement.
GAGAACGTATATAATAGATATTGGATAGTTTCTTCAGCCAATTAGAAAAGTCTACATTGGGTGTCAATGCTCAGAAAATTTCTTTTCACCACTAAAAATAATTGATAGGCAGAACCAAGAGGTTTAACTTGATGATAAAGTCAATGAATTTTGGTTCAACATATAGTGTTTTAAGTTTTTTAAGTAATTGCCTATTATTAAGTCCAATTTCATTGGGGATCACTATTAAATTTTTGTGAAGCATGCAATAGACTTCCCAATAGGTCTTTTTATTGTAGCTGGAAGGCAAGGATACATTTGTTAGATCTTTTGCAAAGTCCCACTTATCGGAAATATACTTGCTTACAATTGGAGGTAGTGTGTCCGTAGGCTCTATAGGAAGAGGAAAGTTTCTGTCTCCTTGTTCAATATAAATGGATCTTAACGTATTGAGAACTCTATGTGCATAGGAAGTGGCAGCTGAGTGGAGGCCCATTCCATTGAATATTTCTCTGGATTTAACTACAAAGTTTGTTAAAAAAGGTAAAATAATTATGGGGAAAAAAGATGAGTTCATTATCCAATAAAAGAAAATGTGAGATTCTTAAATGCAAACTATTTCGTTTACATAATATTTGGTTTCATACATTTTAATGATTATATTTAGCTAAAAAAATATTAAATAATTTACTTAGTGAGTTACAAACTAGATTTGATATTAACGATGATGCCGAACACATTTTCAATATTTTCTATTGAACGTCAATCAAAATTTGAAAACAGAATTAATACAAAATAAGATTTAAATGAGCTGAAATCTTTAGATAATCAATTTCTAGAACAATTTACATTTTTAATAAATATGATTGCCGTGGGAGGTCCAATGGTAAAATGTTTTAATAAAAAAGTTTTAAATTGTCTTACAAGAACCAGACACATCAATTAGGAAACCTTTATAGTTTAACGATTCATTTATTAATATTTACTTTTAAATATTATTTAATTAAAGGTATTTTTTAACAATAATAACAAAAGAGCAATAAATTTTATATTTTTATTTATTAATATATTTTTAGTTTTTATTATAACTTATAACAAAAATTACATAATAAATGCATTTATTATATTTTGTAATTTGCTTCAAAATGAAAAGAAATATTGAATTATATATAATATCGTTCTAATAGAAAGAAGAAAATATCTGCTATATAGGATTTCAATAAAAATTATTTTTAAATGCAAATTTAAAATTTAAAAATAGAAGATAATCATTCTTAGGTCATTGCTATAAAATTTTCAATTTAATGTCAGTTAAATCATTAACTCAATTATTATTGTTAAAATCTAGAAAAAGATTAAAGGAGATATTAATAATGGTTTTGTATTGAAAACTACTTTGAGATTATAATATTAAATTTAAATGAAAGTTTATATATATAAAAGAAAGACTTTTGCCACTCAGAGATAGAGAGTATAAAAACACATATAAAGGTGATTCACTTGGAGACTATAAAGAAGGTTTGCGATTTTTATGTTTCAAATTAATGACAAAAATGGTGTCAAGGATATTTAAAAAATATTGTAATAGTTAACAAAATGATAGCAGATTATTTTATATAAGATGTACTTAAAATTTTTATTTCCACACACACTTCAGACACACGAAAGCATCTGAAAAAAATAAATGACATCCTTGTTGCCACAGAATAGTTGGTTTACATCACAATATTTTGCATATTTAATCATGTTTGTTCAATATTTATCAACACATTTCCAAAATCCTCTTTAAATAAATGTATTCTTAATAAGTATTATTTATTTATTTGTAGTTCTATTTAAATAACTCAGTTTAAAATAAGATAATTTTAACTAAAATATGATTAGTAGTAATTATTAATGTGTTGATCTTAAAAAGATGTGGTCAAATTCCTGAAAGGAAAAATGCCATCTCTATAACTATGTTGTAGAAATTTGTTATTTATAAACATTGAACGAGGATGATGTGAGTGATTGAGGTCTGGGCCAACTGAAGAGTGTTGGTTCAGGTAAAAATATATCTTGAGGATTATTTACTTTTTCCAGATGTCTTTGTTTATGGCTTTTAAGTGTGTGTAAAGATAGAATTTTTAAATATCTCTGAAACCTTGTACATCAAGAAAAATAGAGGAAATAAACTCAAATTTATGGTATCATGTGATTATATTTAATTAAAAAAATGGTATACTAATTTTTAATAAGTTTAAAATTTGTATTTTGGCCTACAGATCCAATGTTAATCTCCAGACTAATAAATGATTATTAATAATCATTAATATATTTAACTAAAAAGCTGATGTAAAATGAGTGATTTCAAAAGAAATTGGCAACTGTAGATGAAATTGTAGTAATTATTTTATAAATGCAATTTATCCACTCTACTTTGAATACTTTTTAGCAAAAAAATCTTTTATTTTACATATATACATATACAATCTTATGTTTCGATTGTTCTGTAGTCTTCTTCAGAGCCACTTTAATTTTTTTTTTTTAAAAAAGTAGCTCTGAATAAGACTGCAGGACAGTCAAAATATAAGATTGTGTATGCATATATGTACAATAAAATGATTTTTTACTAAAAAAGTGTTCAAAATGGAGTGGATAAATTGCATTTATATAAGATATTACAGAAAAATAAAGGAATTGGTAAATTTGGTAATTATTTTATATCTTACTAAAGTTATCCTGTAGAGGTCACGACTGATCTAAGTGATAGAAAGAACCATTTATTTAAATATATTTACATATATAAGGTGCTTAGGTTCAAGGTCACAACTAGTTATGCATTTATATGTGACTAATGTTGAGCTATGACATTTAGGCCATCAGTTTATTTATAACATGGGTTTTGTAATAATATCTGATAGAAAATTGTATCTGACAGCTATAATGCATTCTGAAGACAATTTTATTTAATAGTAAAAATAATTTTTAGATTACAACTGAGAATAAATAAAAAAATATGTATTTTATTATATGTACACAATGAAGACAAATATTCATTGTTTCTCTTTTATTTTTATGCTTCAGCACATTTCTAGTAATAATTATATCTTGGTACTGATCTAGACCTATACCTATATTTCATTGGCTCTTTGTTTCTTCAACCAATTAAAGATTCTTTGGATATGGAAAAGAGATTTATCATAAGAATGTGGAATTTATAAATTCAAAGTTGAATCTTATTACTTTTAATTCATAGATCTGTTTTTGTGTGAACTTTTAATATTATCTGACTTTTCAATTTCTTTTTTGGTTTTTAAAAAATAGAAGAAGGAGGAAATGGGAGAGGAAAAGCATGGTCACTTTTAAGTTTTCAAGGTTTCTTTGGCTATCTCATTATCATAATACTACCTAATATTGATTTACAAAATTAATTGATGTTTAATTTCAAACAACCTCTTTTAGTATTTGTAATGCTCATCTTTGTTTTGGAATTTTTATTATTTGTTTCTAACACTTTTTGTTTTCTATCTTCTTAAAAGTGAGGAGAAAGAGGGAGGGAGAAAAATGGTGGATTGTAGAAGTGATGTCAATTTTAATGAAACAATATCTATCAATTATACTCAATACAATGTACAAATCAAATGAACAATCTAAATAAAATTGAAGTGGCTGGCTTTGACACAACAATAACAAATTATCAAAAAATGAGCTTAAAATGAAGCTTTTTTCTTAATTATTTGGATTCCTGCAGCTCTAAAACCTTTGACCACATGATAAATGATTGCCCAGCATATGACAAAATCAGAACATTTATTTCTCACAACTGCCACATTTCCCTGAACAAAATATTAGATATCAAGAACTGATTCCTATCTAGGGATTATATCATCTCAAGGCTTTCAACCCTCTTCACTTATGCCACCTTGATAGCCAGATGTCACAACAAGTTCACCATTTCTCATCCCAAGCTGAAGACATATTCATTTCTAAATTGAAGAAATTTTGTCATAAGGACAGTATCATCTCATCCAGATTTTTATTTGACAACACATGGAACCTGATTAAGCTGGATTAAATAACATCAGTGAGCACATCAGACCATCTAGTTGCCCAAGCAACATGGATTAATAATTTACAATTGTATCATTCTTACATATGTATATTTATAATTTTGTTCTTCTCTTTAATTTTTGAAAATTTAACAAAAAATAAAATTCTAGTAAGCAACAAAACAATATTATATACTCTTACTCTTAAGATAATGTCTCATTAGATTACAATTATGAATTTACAGTTTAAATTATACATGAAAAATTCTTAATTTTAAAATAAAGGTAATATATTTGGATAGCATTTATGATATTATGAGTAGATAAAATATTTTATGGCTATACAAAATATCATATTAATAAATTTCTTTTAATCTTCTGAAGTAAATCCAAGAAATGTTATCATCATAAATTTGTGATGAATAAAATTAAATGATCTTCCAGATAAAGCAAAGTGATCTTCTACATAAGTGGATTTGACCAAAAATATCTTATAACATCAACAAATTTGTTAACTAGAACAACTGGTTTTCTTTGATGTTTTCTTAACATCAGAAATACAATTTAAATAAAGTGACTTTTATTTCAAATTCTTTGTATTCATGCACTCTCAATGCATAACAAGCAAATAGAATTCATGGTAATAAATTAATATGTTTAGATTTCTGAAAGGATGCTAATGATGACAAAAGATAAGTAAACTTAAATAAATAATAAAATAACATTTATGTAACATTAAGGACATTCAAAAAACAAATGTTTAGCTGCTTTACAAAATCATCATGAAATGAATCCTTAAAAAAATAAAAACAAAATATAATATAGAGAAAAATTGTATATTACAGTTTTAAATAAATAAATAAAAATAATATTAATTGTTAACAAAACCTTTTATAACTTTAATATTTTTAATAAGCTCTCTCATTTGACTTACAATTATAAATTCCTCAATGAACATATTTAATGCCCTAATTAAAATATAAACTTTCCAATCCTTATTCTGTGATGAATTCTGAAGAGGAGGTATATTATTTGATGAAGCTACATATACAATTTTAAATTTAACATTAAGTATTTTATCAGATTTAACAACTTGAGGTGCTACCTAGACATATCCATCAAAATAAATAAACAACACTCAGAGAGATTAAGAGTGCAAAGGTAAGGATGACATTCCTCAGTACCTACAAAAATATGAATTTCCAGGATAAAGTCATGGTAGTAAATTACCCAAGGCTTTAAACAAAATGTATAACAAAGAAAGTCTATCTTAGCAGTATTGAAACAAAGGCAAAAATATAATGATGGCTTGACCATATGGAAATGCATCTACATATCAGGACAATTAAAGAACTAGGACTTTATCACTAGTCAGAAAAATAATGCAAATGAACCATCACAATAAGATCAACAATAATAAGAATTTGCCTCAATAAAGTATTAAACGTTTAACTATAAGATAAACAAACAATATAATTCCCTAAGAAATTATAACAATGTAAGAGAGACAAACACAATAAAATATTCAATAAGATTGAGACTAATGCCACATCTCTTAAAATACATTGACAAGATAAGGCAATACATAAGAGATAGACTAATGCTAGTTCTCTTTAAAATAGTTAATAGAAAAATGCTAATGTTACAATGTCTTTAAGCCAACAATAATTAAATGATATGCAAAACTTATAAAAATCAATCATCTACTATTGTTGAATTTTTACACAACATGTGGACTGATTCCCACAAATATTTTGGTTAGGCAAAAGTCATTATAAAAGGCACAGATCTATTTATTTTCAAAATAATAGCAATTAATAAGGCATTTCCTTACAACAAATAAATGATGTTGCTAAATCAATCGTATATAAAGTTGCAAAATAATATATTGTATAGAAGACTTTGACATTTTATTGATGCAGTATAATGGTATTAGAAAAATTTTCATTCAGAGACACTCTTGCAAAGTTTTGAAACTACAATAGTAAGATCATAAGCCCAATTAATATGTTCTTCAGCTTACTGGATGGGATACTAAAGCGTTTACAATTATATAATCAGACTTTCAATGGGCTGGATATGTAAAAAATTACCAAAATAAATCTTCCTTAAAAAGTATTTTATTGCAAACTTGAGAATAATTTTTTCTGGGAGAGAAGACCATTTACATTTTAAGTATTATCTTAAAGACATTTCTAAAATGTCCAATATTGATTGCTTTCATTGGGAAATAGGCAAAGAATAGAAAACATCAGAGAACTACAATTATGCCAAGTGTTGAGGTAATCCAGAAAGAAGAGTTTTCTACAGAAGTATTTAAAAGACAATATCACAAAGTATCAAATAAAATGAAAAATTAAGCAATATGTGTTTAAAACAGGCAAAACTCTTCATACAGTAGTGCCACTCAGTGCCAACCAAAGTAATCAATGGATGCCAAAAGGCTTGTGCGTAAAATACATATCTAGTGCTTACTCATCCAATATTCCTAGATTAGTTTCTGGTTTGTGGCCTTTGTCAGTGAGGCACTTTGGACCTGAGAGCACTGTATACTTAGATCTTAGGATATAATGCAACCCTCCAGCAGCCTCCTTTTATCTCTAATGAACCACAAAACTAGGAGAATAAAATTGAAAGTACAATAATATTTTCAATCTAAGCTCAATAACATATATAATCATATGGGTCTGAACCCAGTTCAGTACTCAGTTTAGTACCCATTAGATCATAAGTTCTAGGTGCAGTGCTCTTAGATACAAAGCTCCTCACTGATGAAGGTTGCAAGCCAGAAACTAGTCTGGAGATATTATATGAGTAGGCAATAGATAGGGATTTTATACACAAGCCTTTTGGCATCCATTGATTAGTCTGGTTGGCACTGAGTGGCACTACTTTTGCCTGTTTTAATGAAAGTTGTGTGCTGGCACAAAAAATAGTGATCATGTGATGTTTAGTGGTTTAACAATATGTGTTTACATGGAAATATTTGCATCTTATAACAAAATTTCCACTAGAGCAATTTTTTAAATTCTTTTCTCTTGATGTTATCAGAGTCATACTCATTTAAAAATGACCATTGATAACATTTATTTAAAATTTGAATAGTAGTCAAAAACTTGCATGTTGCATGAGAAAATAATTATAAAATATTGGCCATATTTGTCACATACACATTAAATGAACCAGGATTATAGTGATGTATATGGTAAGGAGGGTTATTAATTTTAGAATATTTTTTGTTAACAAGCACTGTGGTTATATATTAGAAAACATTAATTGTTTATAGTATTTTATTATTGCTTAACAAGTAAGACATTGTGTATAATACCGAAGAATAAAACTATTAAATTCACTTTTTTAAAAGAAATATTGATATCACTTATAATGCAAAGATAAATAACTTAGATTATATGTATCTGAACAGGAAGTAATTGATACTTCCAATGAGTTATAATGCAATGGTTATATTTGCAATTAGTTAAGTTATTTAGTAATTAATAAAGGAAGTATTAATGTTTTCTATTTTTGAGAAATACGGTTAGTACAAAATAGATGCATGTATAAAAAAGAAAGAAATGTATTAGTATCATCATCATCATCACCATCAACCATTATCAATCCACTGCAGGGTGAAGGTTTCTCCAAGTTCAATCAATCTTCTCTGATCTTTAGCTTCTTTTCTCCAAATCACTCTTGCACACTTTCTTATTTCATCCATCCATCTCACATGTGCTCTCTTTCTGGGTCTTTTACAATCTTTTGGAATCCAGTTTAAAATTTCAGTTGTCCATCTATTATCATCTTATCTAGCAATATGTACAGCCCAACTCCACTTTAGTCTTTTACTTTTTTTAATGAGGTCAGTAACACCTGTTTGTTCTCTTACCTATATATTGCATTTTCATTCTCTTCTTGTTATTTCCAACATGCATCTCTCTATACTTTTTTAAGTAGTCTGAAGTCTCTGTCTTGCTCTTCTATTAAGTGTCCAAGTCTTAGATCCTTAAGTAATAACTGGTAAAACATATTTATTACAAACCTTCCTTTTCAAACACATTTACACATTTTCTTTTAGTATCAAGTTATTTCTACCAAAAGCACTCCAAACAAGTTTAATTCTATGATTAATTTTATCCATTATGTTTCCACCTGTATTAATAATCTGACCAAAGTATTTGTAGCTGTTAATTTCTTCTAGATCATCATAATCAATCTTTATTTTTATATATTGTGAAAATCCATTAAACATTATTTTAGTCTTTTTGACATTTATCTTTAGTCCTACTTTCATCTGATAACTCCTGCAACATTTCCTGCAGCTCTAAAGCATTATTTGCAAAAAAACAAAATTAAACAAAGTTTACAAATGTACTACATGTGCCAAAAACATTTCCTGCTCATGAGTCAAATCACGTGATTATAGTAGTTCCAGTAGTAAGACCAGGTTCCAAATGAATCTGCTCATGCCAAGCTGTATTAAAGCCTAGTATCTGACTTTATTTTATTAATGTTATTTAGAAATAGTAATTAAACGTACCAAGTTGAAGATCAAAATGACGTCTCAGAAATCAAAAGATGAAAGTAGTTATTGTAATATATGACAATAGTTTCCTATGAATTTTATTAATTGATATATTTAAAGAAGAGGTAACAAGTATTAATAGTTTTTTTTTCATGTGTCAAAGCATCGGCCAGGAAGCGAACCCACGACAACTGCTTGTAAGGCAGCTGTGCTGACCACTCGGCCACCAACGCTTGACAGTATTAATACAGTTTATAAAATATTTTGTAGTTTCTCCTTTTTGCTATATAAAGATTGGATTACATTAATGTTTGCATTGACCATTCTTCTATAAAGGAAGCAATTTGTAGATAAAGCTTGTACATTTATTTTGAAGAAAAAATCCACCTGAGTCTTTTAATACAATTGAATACATCCTCACGTTCATTAATCATTATGCTATAAGGAAATTAAAGCATTACTACTTGAAATCTGAAAACCATTTGAATCTATTAATCCAAATTTCAATAAGAATGATTATACGAATAAAAATCCACAATTAATGCAGTATTATATAAAATAGCAAACAAAAATAAACAAACTATTTTTTAAAAAATTATATCCAAAGGTTTATTAGACCTACGTCATTTCGTGTACTGTTGCATGGTTAGTCTTTAAAATTATTTTTAAAATTTATTTTGTGAATTATTTATTAAATTTGTTTTAATTTGTTTTACCTCTACAATTATATATTTTTTAAATTCTACGTGTTTAATTTAAGTTTCAAAAGCAAAATTTTATTAATATTTGTCTAAAAAAAGTTATTTCATTAATTAAAGACGGCGATTGTAACAGAATAGGTTAATGTAATATTGTAATTGGTTTTTGTTACATTTTTAATGGTCATTTCAATATTTATGACCACCGTCAAATTCAGATAAAGAGATCTTTTGAACTCAATCAATAAATTTTAAGAATCGATCAGCCATCCGTTGTAATCAATTATTTGCCACAAGTTAATAATGTTATTATCTATTTAACACAGACAGTAATTTGGTTCTTCTTTACTATTTAAACATAAAAAACAATCCTATTATATATATATATTGTAAGTTACATTTGTCATTTTTTTTCGAGTTATAAACCATAAAGTGAAATTAGATTCTCTCTCTATATAAAGTTACATTACAACTATGTGTGAATACATTACAAAAAATTATGATGGATTTATGAAAGACAAAAATGGAGGGTACAGAATTTAAAGAAGTATTCACATGAAAAAACTCATAACATATGGTAAGGGGGGGGGGTTGTGAAATTGACTATCACTATTTTTATAAATAAAAATATACCATAAACATGTTTTCTTTAGCAATCTTTAACAAAGTTACATAAGTAAACAATTAACTAGAGAATTATATATACTTTTAATACCATTAAAAAAACAGGGAAGAATTGTAAGGAAATATTTGCAAAAAATAGATTGAAACAGAACAGTGTGATTTTTCCATGGGAAATGCATGCGCAGATCATATTTTTACAATTAAATAATTAATGGAAAAGACTTAAGCTATGCATAAAAAGATACATATGGATTTTATTAACCTGGTAAAGCCTGCCTTTGACAGAATAGCTCAGTTGGTAGAGCGTTTGCCTTAAATTCAATATACAAGAATCTAAAGGTGCGAGTTCAACTTCTAAGCGAATATTGTCACTGTGCATATAGGCCAGCAACACCGGAAGAAGAATGGAGAATAATACTACTCGAAACGTTTGTGTAATTACTAACCTGTATTGTCTATTTGTGTGTTATTACTAACAAGTTGTTTGTATTTGGAAAGTTTAAATAAAGTTTAAAATTTTCTATACATTCAACATTCACTCATAAATGATGGAAATAGTCTATCATATCACACCTTGGACAGATTCTAATATCCAGAATCTATCATTGGAATACATGGATCATCAAAATGAAAGATTTATAGAAAAATTGGTAAAATATGATAGACAATAGAAATGTTCAAATAATTTCATGGAGAGTACAGAGAATAATATTGAATAGTGCAGAAACATAAACACAACAGAAAAACAGGAACTGATACTCCATTAGCATGAGAAATGGATTAGTAAAGGAGATTATTAAGAAGATTAAAAAAAACAAAAAAACAAATTGAAACAACATAATGGCGGTTGGAATGTAAATTATGTGATAATAGTTATTAAAAAGAAGGTTAAGGTAGTATGGTCAGGTAGTTAGAAGAATGAATAAGACCAGAATATTAGTATAGTGATTGATTGAGAAGTATAAGAGATAAAAAGTCAAGAATATAAAGAAAACAATTTGAATGACATGGAAAGAAATAATATAACAAAAACAAATTTTTATACACAGAGAAATATAGGAGAGAAAAATAGAAAAGTTTTTCGTTGAGGACAATATTAGAAATGTAGAAATTCTGAACATGAAATTGGTCCTAATATGGTTTTGGAGATAAAAAAAATGAAAATAAACAGAGATTCTTTAAAACAGATATGATTTTTTTTATCCAAATAATGCTTTAGAGCTCCAGAAAACATTTCAAGAATGAAAGATAAAAAGTAAAATTAAACTACAGTTAAGAAGTCTAAAATAACATTAAAATAGATTTTTATATAAGAAGAAAAGAGACTGATAATTATAATTTTGAAGAAACTAATTTATATTTTCATAAGATTATTAATACCAATATGAAAATATTGAATGGAGGAAATCACAGAATTAAGTTTCCAATGGATGGTTTGCTTTTTATAAAAATAACGGATATATATATTTTTAAAAAAATGTTTAATAGATGCATGCATTTTATCAGTCTTTACATATGGATCAGAAACATGGATGCTTAATAGGAAAGCAACACAGAGATTTTAAACCACCCAACAAAATATCGATTTAAAATGAAAAACAGATAAAAGGATAAACAGATGTAATTAATACCAATCAATAATTAAGAGAATGAAATGGAAATCAGCTGGACATATTACTAAAAGATAATAGAAAGACAGTTGACGTCTTAAACTGGATCCCAAAATATTTTAAAAGATATAAAAATGATAGTGTAATATGGTGGTAAAAAGTTTAAGCTATATTCTAAAGGATCTGTGCTAAATATACTAAGAATTTATCTCCCAGTTTATTAATAATGACTAAAAAATGATTATAAATATGAATTGAGATGAGAATATCTTTTTCCCCCTGTTTATATCTATTAGGTTTTACTTTGTCCTTCGATGACTATATTATTTTATATAAAATTATATATAAATTACCACATAAGTTTGTAATAAATATTCCCATTTATTTTAAATTTATAACTTTATTAAAATAAAAAACCAAAAATATAAAATGTATTTTAATATCAATTTTCGTTTAATGTTTAATATAAAGATGTTAAACTAAAGTATTAGATATAACATTTAGAAATGCTTTTATGGCAATATATATATATATAAAGCTGAGCTATTGAAATTAATTTATTTTATTAATAAAATAATTTACAATAAAAAAGAAGGCTATCTTAATATAAAGCTGAGCTTTGATTGTATATATGTGTGGAGATGATAATCTAGACTAACTGATGAGTGGTGGTTTAGTAGGAAATACGAATATTGGTGATTATTTATCTTTTCGATATGTACGTAATCAAGTATATTAGCAGTATGAGATAACATGGATAGTTGAGGGTCGTATGAAAATCTGAGTTCAAATCCCCTATTTAATAAAAAGAAAGTTAAAATCATATAAATTTTATTAATTTTACCAAAGAAATGACAAATATAGATATATTAATATTAATGAAGTATTTTTCAGTAAAAATTTAGTTAAACATGTATAAATTATAGTAATTCGGTTAAAAAAATACACTCACACGCATTATAAATATGTCTACTACATAAAATTTTTTTGTTTTTAAATATGTAATGCCAATTACTTAATTCAAAATTTAAAAATTTTGATTTTGTTATAAGAAGCAAATAAAAATATATATACTTCATAAAGTGTGTAGACGATAAAAAAAAAATATGAAGGCGTTCAAATTTTAAAAAAATAATCCGATACAAAACATTTCTATCAATACTAGACTAAAATTTATTGTGGCAAATCTTAATTCATAGATTTAGTATGAACTAAAAGACAAATTCTTGTTAAGAGATATGACATTGGTTCTTTCATTAATGGAATACTCAATGCAAGAACCAATGGTGGTCCCCCAAAAAATACAGGTATTTTCATTAGTAAATGAGTTGGGAAATCCGGTTATACTAATCAATGAAAGTTTTCATACAATCAACAATATTCTTTATAATAATTGCCAATACTCTTTGTTCCATGAAAAAATGATAATTTAGTACATCTTTATTCTGTAGCATCAGTTTCCAACAGTGGAATGTTTGGGGATATGTGAAAATAATATTGGTTATGATAGAAAACACACATACAAATTGAAATAAAAACACAAAAATAAAATTCTAGAGTTTTGGTTTACAAAAAGAAACTTATGTGAATGTTGTCACTAGATCTGCCTATTGTTAGTCATATTATATAAATGCATGTGTCCTCCTCCTCTTCACCAAAATTGTCACTGTAATTAAAAATGGTCTATCATTTTAGTGTTCAATTAAGTAGTGTCAAGTGAATAACATGTATTAATAGTCCTAGAACATTCATTTTTTTATGAGACCTTATTTTGAAGTATACAACTATTATTTATTGATTTGAGTGACATTTTTGAGAAATGGGTAGGAAAAGCAGATACCAATTAATGGGTACATGAGAAGGAAAAACCTAATTAAGATGTGTGCAACAGAAAAAATATTGAGATCCTGTTCTAAAGAATTAAAAACATGATTTTTTTGTAAATCTATATTTTTGTGATCTTACTTTCCAATAATTATTGTGATCTTATTCATTTTTTTAGCTTTATCTTTTTGTGATTATAGCTTTTTTGTGTGAATATAACTTCTTGTAACTTTATGTTCTTGTGATTTAATTTTTTGTAATCATATTTTGTGTGATTCCCTTTGTGACCATATTTACTTGTGATCTTATCAAAGCAAAGTAAATGTACCTTTTATTTTTCTGCTACTGTTTTTTTCCAAATATATATCGAAAAATAAAAAAATATTGTTACAAAAACTATTCTGATTTTTTAATTATAGGGATATTGTTAATGAGTCCAAAATCATATCATTACATAAGTGATCACTAATTTTTGTTTAATTTATTATTAAATGTAGACTAAAATTATGGATTAAAACACAAATGAAATCTCAGAGTCCAAAATAAGAAAATTTAGAAGATTGTAATACAAATATTATGGCAAGATCTCTACTTTTACTATCTATTAAAATTGCCAAATATTGTATTTTGGAACAAGAGGAACAACAGATTAGACAATGGCATGCATGCAAAAAAAAAGCAATGTAAAAAAAAATGGCCTAAGATCTTTTCACTTTATTGTGTAAGGACCATATTAAGTTAGACATTTTTCACTTTGTTGCATAAAGATCATATTATGTTTTTATTTGCAAAATTCCTTTTAATCATCAAAAATAGTAATAGTAACACAACAGATAAATTTACGATAATTACAAATTTTAAGTATTTGGGTTTTAAATAGCAATACTTGAAGTTTTCTATAATATTTTTTTTAATAACATGATAAAAATTGATTGAGAAATATATTAGTTTCTATAATATTAGACACCCACAAGCTTTTTTGTTCATAATAAAAGTCAGATATTTGATATATCTGGAAGCATCTTTGATTATAACTTTGAGACAGATATACCAGTGAGAGTAAAAAAAAATAGATGTTCTTTTTTGGGTTATAAATTTAATAATACGGTAACTTTGTTTATTATTTTTGATAAATGTAAATTTCTAGATTCATTTTATATAGAATAAATCTTAAAATAAAAAAAGTGATAAATTTTAATAATGGATTTGTAGAATAGGATCAAAGAAAAAAAAATTAATAAATATATTTTGCAGACTGTATTAATATTTAGCAAGTTAGAAAAGATTTTTTGAATTTTAAATTTTAATATATTAGACAAATAATAAATTGGGAAGTCCAAAACTTTTGAGGAAGAGTAATACACAAAGTCAAGATTTTATAATGTGTGAAAATGCTTCAAATTAAAAATTTATCGTTATAAAAGTTAGGGAGTATTATCTGAGGTAATTATCTAAAATTGAGACCAAATAAGAAAAAATAGTTTTTGAGAAAGAAAAAATAACCAAACATCACATGAGATAGATAGTTTTCTCTCTCTTTTCAGAAATAGAGGATTAATTTTTATGTTTAAAAAACAAAACAAAAAATGATCCTTATGAAATATAAATTATGTGAAAAAAAACTGAAGAGGTAGTATTACCATTTAAGCTTATTTAGAATTACTTATTAAAAATCTAATTAGCAAGTATAGAAGAGATTAAGAACTATTGCATTGTTGGAGAATTGTAGAAGTTTAATCTCAGCTACTGTATGGGTTTGAACTATAACTAAAATAAACCACCTGAATTGTCATACCTGGGTGATAATTAAATAGAAAAAACAATGTTGTTATAATAAAAAAAAGGACAGAAAATCATAAAACATCACATAATCATCATTTCCTAAGCTTACACGAATTTTTAAAATAGTAGCAACCTCTTCATCAAATGTTATCACCCATTGCAGGCCTCAGTAATCAATGGATGTGAAGGTTGTGCATAAAATCCTTATGTAGTGTTTACTCATCCAATATCTCCAAACTAGTTTCATCAGTGAGGAGCCTTGTATCTGAGAACACTACATCTCGATCTTAGAATCTAATGCAACCCTCCAGCAGCTACTTTTTACCTATTTAATAGTTGAAGATGGAAACAATAATGTTTTGATCCAATACTAATCCCTTGTATAATCATATAGATACTGCACGGAGTTCATTACAAGAAAATGAGCTTGGATTAAAAACATTATTGTTTCATCTTGGCTTTTATTAACTAACTAAATCAAAGATGGCTACTGCATGGTTGCTTTAGGTTTTAATATCTAGGTTCAGTACTCTCAGATCCTAGGCTCATTACCAAAATTTATAGATACTGAATTGGGTTCAGATCTATATGACTATGCAAGTAAATGTATGGATACTAAATTGAAATCAGATTTATATGGCTATACAACCAAATGAGCTTCAGTTGAAAAGGTGACTTCTGGAGAATTATATTAGATTCTAAGATCTAGAGTTAGTGCTCTCAGATCCAAGTCTGATCACTGATGAAAGCCACAATCTAGAAACTAGTCTGGAGATGTTGGATGAGTAAAAACTAGATACAAATACACAAACTGCCTTGCACCCATTGATTACTAAGGCTTGTACAAAGTAATATTACTATATGGAAAGTTTACCACCATTTTAAAAAGGGAAATTTTATCAACATTTATATGCTATAGACAATGTTTCTTCTATTGAAAATAATAGATAAATTAATTCATGGTCATTTTAGAAATTAATATTTTTAAACTAAAATATAATTTAAGCTATTGAATGAGCTCGTTTGATGACAAGTTGTTTCCTAATTAATATTGTTTAATTAGGTCTGCTGCAATAAATATTTCTACAATATACAAGGAAGCTAAAAAGACCAATTTTAGTAATTAAATTACTAGTCAAAACTAACTTACAAATCCACAATTAATGGGTTCCTTGCTAAGAAGACTTCTCAAGTACAATACTGAACAATATATATATATATATATATATATATATATATATATATATATATATATATATATATATATATATATATATATATATATATATATATATATATATATATATATATATTACCTTCTCACAATACCAACTCCATGGGAAGAAAAGATAGTAAATTTTTGTGTGTATTACTTCTTGGCAGTAAAACCATTGAAAGTAGATATGTGATTTAATTTTTGGTTAGTGATTTAATTGTGAAATGGTGTATTTAATTTATTGTATTAACTGGTTTAGTTTTTGGCAGTTGATAACAACCAATATTTTTTCCCCACTAACAAGAATTCTCAAATAAATACAAGTCCCACAATGTATGATATTGGCTGATATGTTTAGGCCAATCTGAGCTTTTCTGCTATGACTAAAACATTAAACATTTCAGTCATACATGTATGGCTTAATTATTAATTAAATTTGCTTATCTGCTTATTTACATATTAATAATCAAAACAATATTTATTGTAAGTGTCAAGCATTGGTGGCCTAGTGGTTAGCATAGCCACCTTCCAAGCAGCTGGCCCGAATTCGCTTCCTGGGCAACACATTTGACACATGAAAAGAACAATATTGTAAGTGCAAGTATTTTATTATAAGTTAGAATGAATGAAAGCTATAATCAATAAGATACCAGATCCTAACTTTATATATATTTTAATTGGTAGAACAGTCATAAATTAGAAGTAATCATTTTTGGACCTATTGGGTATCTAGTTAGATCACATGACATTGGTGAATGAAGTATCTTTAACATGCCACACGACATTATAAACCCTTTAAATTTTAATTTCAACTTCAATGATTCATAATATAAATTTGTTTCTTATTTAACTATATAATTATGTGCTTTTGATTAATTATAAGAATTCCTTGAACGTATTTTTTCTTGCAAAATTTAAAAGAATGGCACGGTTATGATAACGAAAATTACATTTGAAAAAGTTAAATTTTGCACACATTATACATTATTTTAATTTAATAAAAATATGAATTATCATTTTAATTAAAATATTATTTTTCCTGGATCCGTATTTTATTTATATTTAAATTATTTGTTAACAAATTTATCTAAATATTTGTTTTATAAATTATCACATTTAAATTACTTACAACTTAGCAAATAAAATTGTCATTAAAAACATTATTTTAATTAAATAAATAGCGAAAATGACATTTAACAAAATACACATTTGTGAAAAAAAAAAAGGGAAAACAATTATTTTATATACATTTTTATACATATTAATTAGCGCAACTAGAGTAATTCATTTAAAGCAAATTATAAAACTTGTGAGTCGAGTAAAATAATAATTGCAAGCAATTATTTCATAATTTAATAAAAATAAAAACAAAAGTAATCATATTTACAAAAGACGATTCACGTTTTCCCTAAATTAATAAAGGAACATATTAAATATTTTTATAGAATATGCAGTAGGGATCTTATAATATTGTTATTGAATTTAGTATTTTTAACTCTTATTTAATTTTTATGACTTCAAATGTAAATACACATAAGAAAGGAGTTTGCTATTAACTGAAAGGAGACCCTTTGATTCCTCTTGGAGGCCTTAAAGGAACCGAGCAGGGCAAATTCCTAATGTCCACTCCATACGTTCTTGTCGTCGCAGCTGTTATTACTATGTGATTATTCATATAGTATACGAACATGGATGGGCTGCTCACCAACACGCATTAGCCAGCATGGTGAGTTTATTGGCTTTTTACCTCTGAGTTTAAGATCAAGAAACACCATGGTCTTTCTTCTCAGTGCCTGATAAGGCAGAATGAATGTTTGTGTAAATGATAAATATTTTTCCAATACATATATACAATTATGACAGACAAAAATAAAGCATGGCCCTTATTCCCAGGAGGCTGTAAAGTCACCAACCAAGGCAGCGGTTGGTGGCCGAAGGCGGAGGGTGCTAAGAATCCCCTGATTGTGGACCCAGGCTGCCATTTGATGACGACTTTTTATTTAGGTACTTACAACTGCAGATCACTTTCAAGTGAAGGAAGATTGCAAGAATTAGAAGAAGAACTGTCTTATATTAAATGGGACATTATTGGACTTTGTGAAGTTAGAAGAAAAGGAGAAGAAACAATTGATTTAAAAAGTGGACATATACTCTATTATAAAGGCACACATATTGGAAATACAAGTGGAGTAGGATTCATTATAAATAAAAAGTGGAAGAACAATATTGTGGAGATTGATGGTGTATCGGACAGAGTGGCAAGATTAGTTATACAACTTAATAGCAGATACCAAATGCAGATAATTCAGGTTTATGCCCCAACAAGTTCTCATAGTGATGAAGTAGTAGAAGATTTTTATATGGATGTACAAAAGGCTTTTGATCAGAGTAAACAACATTTTAAAATTGTTATGGGAGACTTTAATGCTAGAATTGGTAGACAAATGAAAGATGAAATTGCTGTAGGTAATTTTGGTTATGGTAATAGAAATGAGAGAGGACATAGACTTGTGGAGTTTGCAGAAAAAGAAAAACTTTATATTATGAATTCATTTTTTGAGAAAAATGTTAAAAGGAAATGGACATGGAAGCATCCAAATGAAGGTACAGCAGAATTGGATTATATTTTGACTAACAGAAAATACATATTTCAAGATTGTAATGTTCTTAATAAATTTAACACAGGAAGTGATCATCGATTAGTAAGGTGTAAGTTACGTGTTAATGTAAAACTAGAGAGACAAAAATTATTAAGAAAAACAATATTTACAGTTGATATTCCTAATCTTCAGAAACATTCTAATGAATTTAAATTAGAACTTACAAATAGGTTTCAAGTGTTAGGAGATTTTGAACATGATTCAGATTTGAATGAAATTAATATGAAAATAACTGATACACTTTTAAAAACTGCAACAAACATAGCTGGTAGAAAAAAGCAGCAATTGACTAATAAAATTTCTACTGAGACTAGAGAATTTATGAAGAAAAGAAGGAATATGAAGATATACAAAAATGATGTATTAAAAAGAATTGAATATCTCGAATTTTGTAAAATGGTACGGAAAAGAGTTGAAAATGATATAAGAAAGTATAACTGTGAAATAGCAAGGAAAGCTGTAGAAGAAAATAAAAGTCTCAAAAATGTTAAACAACATTTTGGTATTGGTAGGAAATTTATATCTGCAATAAGAAAAAAAGATGGAATTATTACTAAAAAGAGATGACATCATGAAATGGTAGAAGATTTTTATCAAGAATTATATAGTAATAAAGAACAAGTACCTCCTATATCTATTACATCTTCCGAATTGCCCAGAATTTTAAATGAAGAAGTGAGACATGCAATTAAGTGTATGAAGAAAGGAAAGGCTCCAGGAAATGATGGAATTATAATTGATATATTAAAAGAAGCAGGTGAAGAAATAGAAACAATTTTAGCAAAGTTATATACCAAATGTCTAAATGATAAAGATGTACCGGAAGATTGGAAGAATGCAGTAATAATATTAATATTTAAAAAAGGTGATAAAGAAGATATTAGAAATTACAGACCTATCAGCCTTTTATCAGTTTTATATAAAATTTTTACCAAGATAATTACAACTCGTCTACAGAGAACTTTGGATTTCCACCAACCAAGAGAACAAGCTGGATTTAAAAGTGGTTTTAGTACAATAGATCATATCCAGGTATTGAGAGAAGTCATAGAAAGGACAAATGAATATGAGTTGTCATTATGTTTTGGATTTGTAGATTATGAAAAGGCATTCGATTCTATACACATTTCTTCAGTGATTAAAGCATTGGATCATCAAGGTATAGATCCAGGATATTGTCATATTTTAAAGAATATTTATAAAAATGCAACAGCAACAATTAGATTACATAATGATACTGGAAAAATCAACATTGAGAAAGGTGTAAGACAAGGTGACTCCATATCTCCAAAACTCTTTACAGCAGTGCTGCAAGAAGTATTTTGTGGATTAAAATGGGAAACTAAAGGAGTGAAAGTAAATGGAGAGTATTTAAGTCATTTAGATTTCGCAGATGATGTAGTTGTTTTTGCAAATAATGCTTCAGAGCTGCAGGAAATGTTGCAGGAGTTAGCAGATGAAAGTAGAAAAGTAGGACTAAAGATAAATGTTAAAAAGACTAAAGTAATGTTTAATCGATTTGCTCAAAATATGAAAATAAAGATTGATTATGAAGAATTAGAAGAAGTTAACAGTTACAAATACCTTGGTCAGATTATTAATACAGATGGAAACATAATGGAGGAAATTAATCATAGAATTAAACTTGGTTGGAGTGCTTTTGGTAGAAATAACTTGATACTAAAAGGAAATATGCCTATGTGTTTGAAAAGGATGGTTTTTAACAAATGTGTTTTACCAGTTCTTACTTATGGATCTGAGACTTGGACACTTAATAGAAGAGCAATACAGAGACTTCAGACCACTCAAAGGAGTATGGAGAGATGTATGTTGGGAGTAACAAGAAGAGATCGAAAACGCAATGTATGGGTAAGACAACAAACAGGTGTTACTGACCTTATTGAAAAAATTAAAAGATTGAAATGGAGTTGGGCTCGACATATTGCTAGAAGAGATGATAATAGATGGACAATTGAAATTTTAAACTGGATGCCAAGAGATTGTAAAAGACCCAGAAAGAGACCACATGTGAGATGGATGGATGAAATAAGAAAATGTGCAGGGGTGTTGTGGAGAAGAGAAGCTAAAGATTGGAGAAGATGGATTAAACTTGGAGAGACCTTCATCCTGCAGTGGATTGATAATGGTTGATGATGATGATGATAATAATCCTTATTATCCTATAAAAATGCGCATAATTTAGCAAGTGGCATGGTTCAGTAAATAGGTTATTTTCCATCAATCCAATATATATATATATATATATATATATTGTACCGGTCAAAAAGAAGCCAACACATCAACAAACCCAAACTCAAAGTCGGATTCAAACTCAGGTGGTTCAAACTGAATTCAAACCCAACTCACTAGCTCAGATCAAATCAATGGATGACATATATCGACGGTACATGACTATGCGCCAAGGAACTAGCTCAACGGATGATGATGATTAATGAGACTCCTGATCTAACTCTAATAAAGTATAATAAAATAACTAACAATCTTTATAAGTCAACTCATATATATATGTTCAGGTTGCCAATACAGACAGTGAGCATTAATATTAAAATAATTTGAATAAGAAAGAAAGTTAAAAAAAAAAACAAATGTGTTAATAAAATGTTTAATAATAATTATAATTTTGTTCAACTTTTAGATTGTGATTATATAGATTACCTCTAGTCTTTAAACAGAATTTATATTTACAACAAGAATGGCAGTCCTTATTATATGCCAATACTATTACGCAATATTATATGATAAATATATGTCTATGCCCCCGACAAGAAAATAAAGGTAGATAAAGGTATTTGGCTATGACTGAAATTATTATTCTGATTCTAAAGGAAAGAATGTGAGATTTATTTTCACATTCGCAAATCAATTCATAAAGATCAAGATACGTATTTAGGGCATAACTTTAATATTTAATAGAAAACTTATTTAATTATAAATAAACATGAATTTGTTCGACTTTAATAAAATCAATTCATCACGATTTACGAGCATGAGAGCGGGCTTTACTGGAACTGAGAAATAAACGGTACTGACGACTTATGAGCTATAAGAATAAATGTGAAAAATAATGGCTTGTCTATGATTTGAGAAAATAGCAGGGCTGCTTGTATTTGACAAGTCTTCAATGCCCTATATGAAGGATCCATAGAACACAGGGAAAACCAGGTCGGGTCGTAGCCTCGAACCTTTGGTGTTCCAAATATAAAACGAGCAAGTGGAGGAAGTGCTTTCTTCCTAGATAATTAAACTAATAGAAATATCACTGAGGACAAGCCTATGAAACAGGAGATGGCTCGCGTCAGCAACGTTCGGAAAATGATGACTTGGTAATCATCGTATTTAAATAATAAAACCCAATTTATATAAAGAGTGCTCTACGTGATGACCTGATCAAGTTAAATTAAAGTCAAACGTGCTTTAATCAAAAAGTATTTAATGCAATTAGAAATTATATTAATTATGCCCTAAATCCCATGCCCTTCCTGAATATTACTAGAAAGTATAAAATTTGAATTAGAATATATATTCATTTAATTCCTTTATCAACCTTTTTGCGAAACAATAAATTAATGTGAATAAATAACTATTATAAATTCAGTAAAATGGCCGGGAGCATAGGTTAAAAATTGAGCTAATAATTTGTTGTTATTAGCCATTAATAAAATAGCAAAAATTGTACAAATCATTCAACTCGATAATTAATAGAACTGTATCAAAATAGTTCTAGTGGGTAAGAATTACTGTAAAAAAAAATAAATATAATATTATTTAACAAGGCAAATGCAACGAAGGAAATTATTATCGAGTTGAAGTTATTATTGGCATATAAAAAAAAATAAACAACATTAATAAATCACACAATAAATATATATAATATAATAAATGAACCGCCATCGTAAGAAAAGAGAAAGTTAAATATTAAATTTAAAGACTAGAGATTAAGATAGAGAATTACTACATAATTTAAAATAACATTAACAAAAAGACAATTTTACAGTAGATAGCTTAAAGATGTTTTAACTTAAAGTTCAGAACTGGCCAGGTTCAAAAGGAAAGATATTACCATTTCTTCATGGTTGGCTTCTGAATTTCCACAGGGCAGAGTCCAGTTGGATGAAACGTATGCGCGCATTTTGAAAATTATGTGAATAGTATTTTGATGGATTTCTCTAAGGTTTCGGCAGCTTACGATTGGTATATGAATTTTTATATTGCAGCCACATTGAAGATTTTCAGGGGACTTAAGGAACAGTAGTCAGACTCTTGAAGTTAAGCCCCCCCCCACCATGGTAGAAACACTATTTTACTTCATAATTTAACTGGGCGACTTCTCTAATGAAATATATATAGCTTCTCTTAATGAGGAATAATAGCTGCTTGGAAACTTTTCCTGGGCTCTTTATACTGTATCTGATGCCTTTAGGCTAAATCAATCTTACAAAAAATTTACTAGTTGTTTTTAGATACATTCCTTTGATAAGGCTTTCAAACTCATTAACTTGAATTCATTTTCTAATTAGAAAATGAATTTTTAATATCAGAAAATGATTTTAATTAGGACCGTCCTAACATTTTAAAGACTTATCTATTTCTAATTAATAAAAACTTTAACCATTGTTTTGGAAAGAGAAAATCTGAAAGCTTATCGAAAGAATGTAGCTATTAATCACTAAAAATTTAACATATTATTTAAAAGTAAAATAAACATTCCCGGACGCAATGAAACTTTCGAACAATTATATATATTTAAACATTTATAAATATATATACGCACAATCCACGCAGTTATAATATATATAAATTCATGAATAATTCTAACATGAATTTATTAATAGAAATGATTAGTTTAAATCTCAAATGAATTAATTTTAACACACATTTATAATAGTTTTTCTTTAAGGAAACTAGCGTGGACTGAACGCATAAAGCCCCATTGCATCGGAAATTCAAAGTTAGTACAAGGGTTTGAAGTTGGCTACATGTGAAAGATCATGAAGCTAGGATCGAACTTAGATCCGACTGCTTCAATATATATATATATATATATATTATATATATATATATATATATATATAGCTGTATTTTTATATTGGACTATTTTCATTATCTAATATGTGTGTTGATATGTCTTTAGAAAAGTTTAATATTATTTAAATATTCCAAATGCTTTCAACTGTTAGTAATATCACAGCAAACAGGTTAGTATATGCACCAACTGTTAGTAATATCACAGCAAACAACTGCTAGTAATATCACAGTTTAGTATATGCACTAACTATTAGTAATATCACAGCAAACAGGTTAGTATATGCACAACGTTTCAAGAGGTATTTTTCTCCCCTCTTCTTCAGGTGTTGCTGGTCTGACCAGTGACAGTACTAGCATGGGATTCGAACGTGGATACTTAGATTCTTGATTATTGAATTTTAAGGTAATGCTCTAACCAACAGAATGGCTCAGTTGGTTAGAATGTTACCTTAAAATTCAAGAAGGACCCAGGTTCGAATCCTATGCTAGTACTGTCACTGCCCAGGCCAGCAACACCTGAAGAAGAGGGGAGAAAAATACCTCTCGAAACGTTATGCATATACTAACCTGTTTGCTGTGATATTACTAACAGTTGTTTGCTGTGATATTACTAACAGTTGGTGCATATACTAACCTGTTTGCTGTGATATTACTAACAGTTGAATGCATTTGGACTATTTAAATAAAATTAAACTTTTCTAAAGACATTCAACACACATATTAGATGATGGAAATAGTCCAATATAAAAATACAGTTAAAACACCATCATCACAAACCTTCAGAAAAACATATATACATATATATTCAAAAATAATACTAAATAATATCAATAAATACATACATAAAATACAGAATATTAGTAACAAATAGCAGTTATAATATATGACAAAATTATTATTTATTTATCTTTAAAGATAACTCTGACAACAAAGTACTTTAGATCACGGTGAGGATGTAAAATCTTGCCTCATTTAAAAATCAAACTTTTAATAAAGATAACTTATAAAATTTTCACATTGTATATTAAATGATTATTATTATGAAAGTGACTTTACTCTGTTAAGGTTGAAGCTGAGATATTCCGGAATATTTTACTTATGAATTTTGTATAATTAATGAGAAACATAACCGCAATATTCATCTGTTCAATTTTAAGCCACTTATCAAATTAAATAAGCTAATTATACTTGAATAATCAATACCAAACATGCTACAGTATGAACCATAATTAAAACGTCAATAAATAAATAAATAGGCAACTAATGCAACAGACGGTAAAAGTTTAATATGCCTAGAAAATTTAAAAAATAGCTTTTACAATTTGATATAGGCTAACTGAACCAACTTCCAGGTATTTAATTTAAATTGAGATGCATGCTCAAGTATCTTAAATCTCACATGATCACCATCTCTTATACTAGCACATAATTGTTATTAAACAAGGCAAAACTCTCTCCATACAGTAGTGCCACCATGTGCCAACCAGAGTAATCAATGCATGCCAGAAGGTTTGTACATAAAATCCCTATCTAGTGCCTACTCATTCAACATCCCCAGACTAGTTTCTGGTTTGTGGCCTTTGTCAGTGAGGAGCCTTGGATGAGTAGGCACAAGATAGGGATTTTATGCACAAGCCTTCTGGCATCCACTGATTACTCTGGTTGGCACAGGGTGGCACTACTGTATGGAGAGAGTTTTACCTTGTTATCTTAAAACTATGTATAATAGGAAAACTTATAACTTTCTAGCTTTATATTTATAGCCAAAATCTGAACTAGATTAAGACCAATTTTAGAATTATAACTTTAAGTGTTTTAAAATTTAGACAATGTTTTTAGATACTTCTATCATAGTATTAGATGATATTTGAGCTTCTTCATTCTCCCTGAAAATGCTCACTTAGCAAACAAAATAGTGGTATCAGTAAGATTGAAAAGTAAAAAAAATTTAAACAAGATAAAAACTCAAATCAACATGTAATATATAAAAGAAGATTCATATCTCAATTCTGAAAGATAGCTTGATATTTTTGAATTTTGAATAGTTGACAACGACTACTGAGCTTGCTGAAATTACTTCTGAATAAAGTATATTTAAAATATTTATTTACTATATTTTGGGTTGATATTGCTTAAAGTAATTATATATATATATATATATATATATATATATATATATATATATCATAATCATCATCATCAAACATTATCAATCCTCTGCAGGATGAAGGTCTCTCCAAGTTTAATCCATCTTCTCCGATCTTTAGCTTCTCCACATCACAACTGCACACTTTCTTATTCCATCCATCCATCTCACATATGGTCTTTTTCTGGGTCTTTTACAATCTCTTGGAATCTAGTTTAAGATTTCAATTGTCCATCTATTATCATCTATATATTTATGAAACGATGTAAAATCACTGAAAATTCTCAGAAAGCTAACTATCAGTAAATGGAAATGTAGAATGAGCACATCCAAACTAAAAGTGAAATAATGTTTAAGCATTAAAAAACCCCATTGAGCTATATATAAACTAAACTATCAGTAAATGTCATTGCAGAAAGAATTCACATTAGGTTTGATCACATATAAGCATGCCATTTATTGACATATTACAAACAGAGCATGCTTTATATATATTTGCCAGACACTTAATAGCACAAAGATAGTTGCATGGACCAGAAAAGATGCTGGCTGCAGATGGATCATGGAAAAAAATCGGCAAAGGTTGGCCAAAACAAATGCCATCTTTAATGCACATAGAACTATGGAAAAGCTCTAGAACAACTGTCCATCTGCAAAGGCTGTATATTCAGAGGTGACCAAGTACTAATTCCCATAAGTGGCAGGTTGCAAATACTTAATGTATTGCATGAAGGTCATTCAGGCATTGTAAGGGCGAAAGTGTTAGCTTGTAGTTATGTCTGGTGGCTGAAAGTTAACAGTGACATACAGTCCCAAACAAAATTACAACAAACCTGGAAACAAAAATTCCCCCCTACCATACTTATTATGTTTTAAGGTCAGAGAATATGAAAAAAGTAAAACACAAATCTCTGAACTTGGGGGAGATATGCTAAATATGTGTGTATATAATAATAATTATAAATGTAAAACTATATGGATTTCTAAATGTGTGTGTATATTTATATATACACAAAATAAGTACTGTAAATGATATTATAATGGTAAATTAAAAGAAAAAAACTATAAACTAACTTATCAAGAAAGATAGATGAATTCAAGCAAAGGATTAAGATAAAGTAAACAAAGCCTTTGCAACCCTGGTTGTTTAGTTGGTAATAGAAACATTGCTTTAAATAGACAATTCTATGGTAATTGTGTTATGTGATCAGGGATTGAATATGGTAAGTCAAGAGATGACCACCACGTGGACAGCTTATGGCCAATCAAGGAGTCTATACTAAAAACAAGAGAGTGAAACAGATCTACAATAGAACTGTGACAAGACAGTTGCTAAGTGAAGCTCTTGAAAGGCAGATGTGCCATTTCCTCAGGTACCCCAGTCAGTTTCCTCCTTCACTTAGCCTTGTGAAGAGGTTTACCTCCGGATGTTCAAAAGTAAACCTAGGAACTGTATAACAGGTCATATTGATCTTATTATTTTGTATGCCCTCGAGCCATTATTATTTATATAACATGCTTATATATATGTCATATATATTAAACAAGATTGATTATCTCCATAAAACTCTGTAAATAAAGTCCTGATACTTTAATTTACTTGCTGAGCCACACCATTAATTAGTAATTATTTGTGTTATTTATATTTACAATCCAGCAGGCAATAGAGTGCCGCTGGACACAGCAATACTACTATAATTTTAAGACAAGTATAAACTAACCTGAAATCACTATAACTATTTAATGGGAAAGACTGAGCCTCATATTTAAACTCATCTTAATATTAATCTTTAGTTACTAGTTGGAAATATAACTTTTAATAGCTCAAAATATATTTTGAAGCCTTCAGCAAGTTGCATTTATATTAACTGATAATATAGCTTACTGGAAGTTTTCAGTGCTTGCATGTTATTTCATGCATAATTCAGGCTATTACAGTTTTATTTACATTTATTAACTGAAGATTAATTTAGTTTTAAAAGAAATTTAAATAAGAGGCTGAGCCTTTTTTTCTAAATAAATATAGTGATTTCAGATTAACTTATAATTGTTTTGAAATTACATTAGTATATAAATCATACTCTGCATGTACATATGTTAGTAAATGAAATGCTTATATATGAATAAAGCTAAAGGGTGGTTGGACTTTACATTTACTGCTAGTTTACTTCAATATAGCTCAATGTTATTTCATCTATATTTCAGGCTATATATATATATATATATATATATATATATATATATATATATATATATATAACAAGTCATAAATTTTGTGACTTGCTTTAAGCTTGCATTTTATGATCGCTGGATGGAGTTTACCAATAGCTCTAATCAAGCTTTAATTTATAAGTGCCGAAAGAGAAAAAATTCAAAATCTCTAGGAGAAAGTCCCTATCTCCAGACCAAATTGGTTTCGTAGTGAAAGATGTATAGACTAAACAAACAGCAGTAACAACAATGATACTGTAAATGTACAAAGTATAAGCTAAAATTGATAAAACTAATCGCAGCAGGTTCGTAACATATGCCACAATAAAAGAATATATAGGGAAGCATTATAATAAAATATGCTAAAAATACAAAGTAATGCTATTAATAAATCAAGAGGTGGAGAAATCTCAGGCCAGTCTAACAAAAGTAAAATAATCTTAATATTGTGAATATATGCTATGGGGGTTACATTTAAATTTCTTTCTTCTACAAAGATCTAATACAACAATCATTTTTTATCCACCTTCTAAAGATCTTCTAAGCATATTACTGCTTTGATTAGATAAAACATTATTTAATTTTTATTAAATTTTAAAATGTATGCCACTTAAGATCCATTCTCGAATGTAAAATTTTAATATTAAAATAAAATAATGAATTTAATAATATGATTCGTGTAACTAAATCAGAGTATCCCAGGGCAATATGATCTTATAAATTCTTCTAGCTCTTTAGATTTATTCAATGTTAATGAAATAATATTAACTTAAATAAAATATAGCACAATCTCTTAATTTTAGAATAAAGTGAAGAATAATCTAGGATTACACTCAGATATTAAGAATAGCCAATAAACATCACATGATCACCATTTCTTATGCTTGCTTATAACTGTTATTTAAACAGGAAAAACTCTCCATAAAGTACTGCCACTCATCCACTGATTACTCTGGCTCGCATTGAGTGGCAATACTGTATGGAGAGTTTTGTGTGTTTTAATATTAAGAATGGGTAACGGATTTTGTAGCCATCCTAAATATCCTAGAATAAATCTATTTAAACACCTTCTAAAAATGAACTAGCTTTTTGTAACCTTAAATCTTATCATAAAACAATAAATATGATCTTCAAATATGAAAATAGCTTTAGAATTAATATGCATAGTGATTTGAAATAAGGAAATCAAATTAATTAATGTGATCCAAATAACAAATTCAATTATAATATTTTATTAAGCAAATACATCTTTTTTAGATGTAATACTAATGCTCAAATAATTCAATAAAGTGACTTTTATTAATTTAAATGTCATTTACTCTTTTAGTGAATATGCTTAAAATAATTGTATATTTTATAAGCATTTAATTTTTAATTAATATGTAGAATAATTTTTTTTTGATAAGTGGAATGATATGAAAAAACAACTATGAGAAATTTTTTAAATAATAAAAACAAATATTTATTTACAGAAAGGCAAAACAAAATTACAAATAATCCATATTTATGTCCACATAGCCAAAAGTTTTACAATGTCATTTCTTCAGGTATGTATAACGGAAGAATTAAAATAAAAATTTGCATCATGGTTTATTAAAATAAATTCCATTGGATTAAGCAAAATTAATTCAGCATATTAGCCATTTCGTCATCGAAGCAGCCATATTGAATATTTAAAAAATTATGTTGAACAACAAATTTTATAATAATTTAAATTTGTATTATTCAAAAATGATATGATATATATTGTTTGAAACATAAAACACCAAAGAATGTAATAAAGCTGAAAAAATATTGCCATTGATATTCAAAGTAATAAAAAAAAAATTT
The DNA here is from genome assembly GCA_028023455.1 of Epiperipatus broadwayi. NCBI lineage: Eukaryota > Metazoa > Onychophora > Udeonychophora > Euonychophora > Peripatidae > Epiperipatus > Epiperipatus broadwayi. Next base: position 199,061 of record JAQFVV010013074.1, on the reverse strand, counting down.
TAATATTTATAAAAATTATTTCCATAATATTTCATAAATTCTAAATTTTCATGCATAAATTTAAAAACTATACTTTTATTAACAAATTATTTACATTCTTCATTAAATTTCCAATAAATCGATATAGAATAACACTTACTTAAGGTAATACATCACTTGAATGCTTCATAGAATAAAAATATTAGTACCTTTCATTTTTCATAGTAGCCCTTCAAAGTGTTTTAGGGGTTTGCAATGAATATGTCATCATTAATTACAAATAGTTAATATTGATCAATAATTTGAATATTATAATAAATGACTTTAATAAAGTTTGTAATTTATTAAAAATTACTACTAAAATAGTCACTATATACAAAATAAAATAATAAAACAAAATAAAAAGTGAATGAAATACTAAATTCATTATAGAGTTAAACTTGAGGAACATAAGTTAATGTTTTAGAGTTAGTGCAATGTATTTATTTTACCTGTCTGCCTGTGAAAAACACTTTATCTTGTTAAATAAAATTTACCTAAAATATAAAATCAAGAGATTACTACAAAATAATAGCTTACAATTAAAATAATAATACAACCAAATGAAAATACATCTTTCTTATTAGAGCTACTGTTGAAAATCTACATGGGGAGATATTGGACAAACTGGCATGCTAGTTGATACTCCTGCAGAGGTGTTATGATGTGTGAGATGTGTCACCTATCAAACTTTCACCATGATAAATAGCTAGAGTATCCAGGCATTTGCCAGCATCTGAAGTTGTATCTTTGCCTGTATACAACTCTATATGGGATACATCCATTATGGCTATATGCACATATCCACTATTTGAATCCTCACTTTATAGGTTTTGAGGGCTCATATTGCTTCATGCTATTATGAACAGTAAATTTAGTAGTAGCTTCATCAAGTGTTATGTCTGTATGCATTTGATATGCAGCTTTAAAATTTGTACTGCAGTAGTACGTAATCAGCCTAAGTTTATATACTTTGTTAAAATCTTTATGTTTAGCATTTGGCATGTTTTTGTTATTATTAAAATGTAGACAAGACAATATTGAATAAAATCAAAATCAGGTCATAATATTTGCAAAATATGATTGTTTTAGTCTCATATCAGAACTCCAGATATCATTTAATTCATGTATTGGACATATGGAGGAAATTCCCACTAACATGCCAAAAAAATGCAGATAATTCACAATATGACAAATTTATCAAATCACAAGCTTTTTTTATTCAGCATAGATATTAGTTTCAATAATAATTTTTCCATATATTTTTTTATCAAATAATAATGTAAAAAAGTCTAAAATTGAACACTCACTAGTAGTGGAAAGCTTGAGTCCAGAAGACTTAGTAAAATTTGACATGATAACATTAATCAGCAACTTGTTTAGAACAGATTGGGAAAATGGGCCTGGAGTAGGTAGAGCTGTAGCACTTGCATTTTCACACATTTCTTGTTTAGTCTTTACATCTAATTCTAAATCATTGACAGACAATTCATTAGAAGAGCTACTACAAGAAGCATCCGAATTCCAAGGCTCACTTACAGAAAATCGCTGTCTTCACTAGAATCAGTAAAATCTTGCATTTTTCTATTATAAATTTCAGTGTAAACACAATTCTATTAAAAATGAAAAAACTGAGAGAAAAACAAAAAATTCAAGTGAGTTTATTACAAAAATTATCATAAAATTGTCAATTTTTATCACAGAAAAATAAAACTTAAAAAGAAAAAAGATAGAAACAAAGATGTAAAAAGCACATGTGCAGACCATGTAGATTTCCGGTAATTTTAAACTGAAACCGAATATTGTAAATTTGAAAATTAAAAACCACTGTGTGAGGGCACAATGATAAATAATCCATATTTATGTCCACATAGCAAAAGTTTTACAATGTTATAGTGATAAGGTAGAATTCCTCAATATATTGATAAAACCACTAAAATGTCAGATAAAACCATGGTAAAATATTATGCATGCTTTTTAAAAAAGTTTTCAAACTATAAACAAAATTTATTATCAAATAATAAAATAAAGCAAAGTGAAAATATGATGGAATAGCTCATAAGATGCACTTACTTTTGAGGGCTAATAAAGGATCTAGAAATTTGTCACTAGTTAGAATAAATAATGAAATTGCACATCAGGGACCAAATACTAAATAAAAATTGTCTTAAAAATACAACTCCTAAAATATATGCTATGAGCATAAAAACACTAACAATGCAATAAATAATAAGGGAGCTGAAGCTATCATCTCTTGTAAATATAAATTAGCAAAATAATGATGGAGAGTCACATTAACATCTCAAAATATATCAGCATATACTCTTTAAATAGAGAAAGAATAAATCTAATATTTCTAATAAAAATACTACAGATAACAAATGTGAAATATGATAAATAGCAATAATAATTAATGCCAAATATGGCTCTGTTAAGAGTAGGCAATAAATAATTATAAAATAAATCAAAGAAATATACATCTACATATTCAGTACACAGCATAACAATATACCTTCATAAATAAATTATTCATATTATAAAAAGGAAGACACATTACTTTTAAAATATGTAAATATGATAAAGTACTATTCTGAGAGGTTTAACCTCTAATATTTCAAAATATATCTTATACAATAAAATAATATTGTGCATAAATAAAACAGCATGATAAATCATAATACAAATAAATTCAACCTTTTTGTCACCAAATAACTGAATTAAATAATATCCTTCTGCATCTTTCTTGGATTATTCTTCATTAAATTTGAACATGAAAAAGAATGTTGGCAACAGCATCTTGTGGACAGCAAACGTATCCATTATATAATACAATATAACTATAATATTAAAATCTATAGTATAATTATGGAATGTAGAACACATTTCTTTTGGATAAACTTATTGAGTTATAAATAAATGTGTTAACATGCATATACGAAATTTATGGCCATTCATTTAATACATTCGTGGTTGTAAATTATGATAAATATTCATGATATTATGTTAATATAAGTCACATACTTGAATTCAGGTTTTTAAACTAATCCAGTATACAAAATATTCTAAATTTATATTAGCAATGTGAATATTGTATAATGGAGTACTTCTGATAAAAATAATTATCAACCATTATTAAATATTTTCAGAAGAAAATATTTAATCCAAACATCATATTTATGTCCACAGCAATCTCCAGAGCAATGCTTGAGAAGATAAGAGAAGAACTCACAGGTCTTCTAATATTATTGCAAACAAAGTTTATTAAAGTCAATAAAATTATTTTCAAGAATATGTACTATTTCCTTTTTATAATGTGAATAATTTGAATTCATTCTAATGTTTATTGAACAGTTGATTATAAATTGATGATTTTATTACCCCAAATTGCTGAGGTGATTTTTATCCTCCGAGAAATAAACATAATGACAAAAGTTGTTTCATGCTGATGTAAACAATAAATAATGATTTTTATTAAAATAACAGCACAAATTAATTGTTCACTGAAGTAAAATTTTATTACCATAGAATTAAATATTTTTTTTAATAGACTTTAAAATAATTTTGAACATCAGTTGAAATATATGCTCACTATGATAAAATGTCTTTATCATGAATTAAAAATTCTTTAATATGTCTAATGTTGGTGGTCAAGTAGTCAGCACAGCTTCCTTACAAGCAGTTGTCCCAGGTTAGTGGTTTGCTTCCTGGCCGATGCTATGACACATGAAGAAAAAAAATGTTAATATAGGTAAATAAGTTTTAGATATTTGATATAAATGAGTATATTCATAATGTCATTATTGCTGCTAAGAATTTTAAATATATTGTAGCAATTTTAAATGGAAAGTAGATGTTCAAATATTTCCTGAAATCAATAATAGCTCTTGCATAATTGTGTTAATAATAATAGTAATGACTTTTGACATCTCCCATTGTGAACATTTTGAAATGTTATATTTTAAACAATATAATAATTTAACAGTAATAACAATAAAGCTTTCAGCTATGAAGTCTTTAGTTCCTTGAAAATTAAATTCAGACAAGTATTCCCAGACATAAGTTTATCCTAACATACTGAAGCTAAGAAAAAGCAAAGGTTGTTAATAAAATTACATGTTTTAAAATTTTACTGGAGTTTTTAACAACTATTACAAACAAAAATAAATTTAAAATTGATTGGGAATCAAGATCAGGTGACAATCTCTTCTATTTATACTATTAATTATGTGATCATTTTATGACTGTATTTATTGACCTTTTAACCTATAATCTCTTCTCAGATTAGTTTGAATCCTTGACCTATTTATCACTAGGGAAGGTTGGGAATCAATAATTACCTAATTAATATTCAATTTAGCAACAAATCAATTATTTTTAAAGCTTGTCTTGCCAATTAATACAAAATTAATTAAAACACTTCCTGGCACAATAAAATAATTAATTAAAATTACCAAATACCAAGATGAAAACAAAATATTACATAATTAAAATTTACATTGCATTTTAAATAAAGCAAATTACAAACAATATTTAATATACTTATTTATCCTTGTATTAAATCTAGACAAATATTTCAAAATATAACATTTAAATTGTCCTTAAACTTAGACATTAAATAATTATTTTTAAATAAATAATGTTATAATTTAGAACTTTTCATCATTCATTTATTCCGACATTCATTTATCTATTGTTTTAAAAATTATATCTTTAATGATTAACTATATTAACCTGTTTGAAACTGAATGAATTTAAAATATTTAACTATAATATTATATCAAAATTAAAATGAAATAAAATATTATAGCTTTAATTTAAATATCAGCAAACCAAAATATAGAATTTGAACCTGGATTCTTAAATGTAAAATTAATACAAGGTTTTTGAAATATTTTATCAGTTAAAAAAGAAATGAGTTAATAATTTTAACTAGAAAATGCATTAATTTTCATGTAACTTACCAGCTATTTAAATATTTAAAGATGTTAGCTTGTAAAATATTTATTTAAGTTTAAGCCTATTACAATCTAAGCTATGTATAAATTATTTTACAGCTTTACAATCTATAAAATATAGATATAGCAGCTTTTATGTGTAAAAATTATGACATAGTAAAGTACTAAAAACAATTTATTCATAACAAAATTAAACTATATACATTTTTTTTAAGATGTGTTGATTAAAAAAATTGAGTTAACATTGACTTTTGCCAAAGCTAAATGTTATATATTGTAACCAAAATAAAAGGAAGAAGGAGAGAAGGGAGGGGGTGTAAAGGTGAAAGAGAAGAAAAGAAAGAACATGAATAAAGAGGAAATGATGGAAGAAAGAAAAATGATGATGATGATAAGATAAGATACAGATATGAGCAATGAGAGAGATGAGATGATGATGAAGTTGAAAAGAAATAAAAATGAAGATGAGATAGAGAGATGATGATGATAAAGAAAGATGAGATGGTGAAGATAAATGAGGGAAACAGAGAAAATGAAGATAAATGATAAATAAGATGGAGAGTAAACTATTAGTAGAGAAGAGAGATGAAGAAGACTATCTGAGATGATAAAGAGAGAGAATAAATTATTACTAGAGAGAAAAGAGAGAGATGAAGAGAATTATTATTAGAGAGACTCTTACCGACTTGACTCAGTGGGGTTACAATAAATTTAAGAAAAGAGATGATAATCCAGAGATGTATAATCAGATAGAGACCAAATCCAATATTACGGCAAATATAACTATTATGGCATATTAATAATCTACCACTAAACAATACAAAAGATAATTTTAAAATCATTTGTTAATAGTTATTGGAATCGGCCTACCATCAGATCACACTCTCTGAATAAGAATAGATTATACTTTGATTGGAAGGATTATCCTACTAAATTTAAAACTAACAAGACAACAAGAGTAAACAGTCTCAGGGATTCTAAAACTAAAACTCTTGTGCAAAACTAAAAGTTTAAGTTGCTTATTAATAATTACTAAGATGAATAAACAAGTGAATGATATCATGGAACAATAAACAAAACAAATATTAATTTTATAAATGTAATAAATCAATAGAAATTTAAACTAATAATGGCCTATTACCCAAGACATTACTTGAGTAAGGAAAAGGGCAAGGACATTTTTATGCCATTCTCCATACTCACAGACAACCTACTAAAGACCTCAAATGCCGATGGATTATAAAATTCTAAAAATATAAGATGATGATCGACAATGTGCAGCTGATGTAAGATAATGTGCAGCTTTTAAAATAATAATAAATGATAAATCCTCTTCTGAGGCATTAATTTTCTACATCTTATATTGCATATCTTCAGTCTAAGAAGATATAATGATAACTTAAAATCAATTATTCAATTAGCATTTAATTAAGCATCTAATATAATGTAATTATCTATTACTGTGATTCAATCGGAGAATCACTTAAATTAGCATGGCTTTATTATTTAAACCAGTATTAATATATATATATATATACTTTATAATATGTTTATGAACTTTAGTATTGAAAATTTTATAAACTGTGAAACTCAAGACAATAACATTTTCATATAAAAGTAAAACAAACAGAAACAAAACTTTTTGAAATAACAACAATATGGTTTATTATTATGAACAATAAAAGAAAATATTTACAACAAAATTTTATTATACACATTGCCAATATAGTGCTGGAATCTATTACAAATATTTTGACTTTTAAACTTTATTCTTTGTTTACAAAACCTGAACAATTTTTCTGACTAAAGTTACTGAATATTCCTATTAACTCTTTTAAATGGTTTATTCTGATAAACAAAATAATAAAATAATAAATACCTACAATAACAAGAAGAGGCTATTCAGTACCAAATTCTAATCTTTTTTTAACAATCAGAGATTTCAAATCCTTAAACTTAAATTAAAATAGACTAAGTTTAATCAGCACAAATCTATTTTTATTAGCATTTTTAATAATATGGTAGTGTTATCTAACAACCAGAATAACACATCAGAAGCTTAAGTTTATAACCCTGAGCTTAACAAATGCTAAGCTGGAATAAGCATATTCAGCATATATTTTAAAAATATTATCACTAGTTGAAATTTCTAGCTGACTTTAAACTAAATTAGATATATGGGCCACTCACTCATCAGAGGTCATTTGCACACTTTTAAATAAATTTTGTCCACATAAAAATTATTGCCCTAAGTGTTTTGAAATTAAAGATTTAAAATACTTACAAATCCAGTGGTGAAACTCTGGATATTAAAATTAGTATAACATTTTATTTTTGAAAATAAAGTATTTCAAATCAAAATAAGTTATTATAATTTATATTTCTTGATATTTAATAAATATAGTATATATCTAAAACCATAATAAAATTTCAAATATACACATTTTTGTGGCATCAGTAACTTCAATGTCATAAAACATCAAACATTTTACAGCCTTGGCAACAGATAATGGCTGAACATGTTAGGGCAGGGCTTATGTCTATTGGAAAAACAGGAATTTTGAATTTCCTGCCTTTTAGCACAAAATGTTTGGCAAAAAATTTATTATAATAAAATATACCATTTTACACACATTTTAATGTATAATACTTATGATAAAATACACCAGGGGGCAAATTAGTCAAAAATGAAATAATTCACTAGAAAGAGATGAAAGGTTGATGAAAAATTCATCTGTAGTTGTTTTTTAATTATTAGAAAGAAAATAATTCTGTAATTATGCTTTAATATATAAAAAAGTCCATTACATTTTTATAGAGAGAGATAATCAGAAAAAGAGAAAATACAACTAATTTATTAAAAAACAATTTTTAACAAACATGTTAAAACCATATTTTTCCTTCTTTTCTATTAAATACTGATAAACATTTCTTAAAATTACCAGTTTAAGCTATGATTTTAAGCATAATTTGGTTTATATAAGAAAAAAGTCTAAGTACAAGTGATTTACTTGTGTTTTTCAAACTTTTACTTATGGGTGAGTGCATGCAGATTTAAAAAATCTGTGAACAGCTGAAGGATTATTTCCTTCATTATTTATTATTACATATGTCTTCAGCATTTGCTTAAAACATTTAATTACATCACAATTGAAAATTAATATGTCTGTCTAATTGCAGGTGATTAGAAATGCGATTCTATCTCCCACCTATTATAGACTAAATAAATTTGCACAATTCATTTGTCAGTTTATATGTCAAGCGTACAATAGGTTCAAGCCTTGACTTAAATACAGTAAGCATGGCTTTGATTATATAAGAATAAGCTCTAAGAACATGTGTTTCATTTGTGTTTTTCAAACTCTTGCCTACAGGTGAGTGCATGTATATTTAAAACTATTCATGAACAACATATGACTCAAGTAATATTTCTTTAATTATTTATTATTTATATATATTTTTTAATTAAAAATTAGTAGATAAATAAAATTACTGAAGAGAAAAAAATTATTTTATTCCCTTTTTTGAACTTTTTCTTTCTCTTTTATAATTACCCATAACAAACTATAAATATTTAAATTCTTATTATTTATAACTTGTTTGGAACTTATCATATCATCATTTAATGGGGCTAACTTTAATAAGCTTAATAATAGCTATTCAGTGGAAAAAAATTGGAAGAAATAATTCTTTTCAATATATATATATAACAATAAAAATTGTAAATATAATGGTAATTAAGTATTATATACAGCCTTTTAATCTGCAGAAGTATTTAACTCTCTTCAACTGCCATTAAATTAAAAAAAAAAACATAATGGAAGCAAACATTATCAATTCAAATCCTATGAAACCTGATGTTTAATGTTATCAGCTTGTCTATTAATTATATTCATTTTATTTCTATTTATTAAAATTGCCTCATTAATTTTTCTTTTATTATGGTTTCTCTCTTCATAAAGAATGTTAACACTTTCAAGATCAAACTTAAAATTATATTTACATGTTCTTTCAATATAATCTTTTCAATGTATTATTTCACATCATAACCCAACCTTTGTGAATTTTTAAGTAAATATTAAAAATCCTTTCAGTAAAACTACAATATTAAGTTCTGTGAAAGAGGTTGATGAAGTATATTAATATTTTAATAACTGTTTTACACTATTAGCAATATTACTTTAATTAGGTAATCTTGAGAAGGATCCAGAAATGTATGATAGCATTTTCATATTTTGCCAATTTAAATTAAGTATTATTATCTTGAAAAATGTCAATTTTATCTTTAAGATATGGTTTGCATCATGCAATTAACATTATTTTCAAAATGCTCAAATACAGAGCATGCATGGCAGTTTATGGAACCAACAGAATACTACGCTGTGACTGATGAACCTATAGAAAATTCCATTACTATTTTTTATGCTGGAAAAAGTATAAAGAATAGTTTTTAAACCATATAATAGTTTTTCATGCTTATTTGTCCTGTCATTGTACTCATACTCAGTGCCTCTAAATTGACTGATCAGACAAAAATTTTGACATGATACAAAGGGGGACCCAAAAATAACCAGAATTGTTTTCTGGTAAGTGCATATACTATTGTAAATACTTCTGCTACATATCTTTTCTGGAGATCCTTTTGTGTCAATCTACCAAATTACATTGCCATGTAAAATTGTGCTACTATGTAGCACAGTTTTTTGCAAACAGCTTTTGTGTGTTTGGTGATTATTTTTGTAATGGCTAAAAAGTTGGAATAATGTGAAATGCTATTTTTTTTTTTAAGAGAAAACAGTAGGGGGAACAGTTGTAATGTTCAAAACAGATGATAAGAAAGCTGTTTTTGGAAAAACACAAGTTTATGCATGATTTAATGGAATTGTCAAATTTTCCATGTCCCAAAAAATCTGGCAAGTAAGGTTCAATATCAAGATAATGCTGTTATTTTTTTTCTTAATACAAATGACATTTTTCTTTCAAAGTTAGTCAGATGTTTTATCTACAATTCTGAAACACTTGCATAATGTATTAAAATGTAACCATCTCATTTTGTGGCAAAGGGAAGAGTTCAGCAATTCCTCTGTAAACAGTCTTAAGTGTGAAACAATTTTAAATTAAATTCAACATAAACCAGTTTATCTATCAATCATATCCACTCAATCTCTAACCATGTGCCTTCTTTTTATTCTTCCAAATAAAAAAAAAAAAGTCTCATTTTTTGTTGTTGTCTTAAAGTGGTGAAAAAAATAATGTAGACATTAAAAAACTTCACTTTATAAGTGTTTTCAGACTAGTTTGGTAAGTGAAAAACATGTTTAGAGTGATGTATTGTATTATTTGGACTGTATTTTGAAGATTAAATTTATAACACTTAAGTTGTATAAACAATTTTTTTATTATAAATTCCACTTATCTTGGGATCCACTTTCACATTTGTAAACTCTGGAGTGTTCAGCCACATTTTGATTTCTGAAATAATTTGTTAAGATGTACCTTGATCTTTATTTGGGTGCAATAATTTCTTATTAAAAAGTATTATCTATTTTCCATAAATCTAAAAATAGTCATTGACATATAACTATTAAGTGCACATAATTATATTTTTTAAAGGCAAACTTAAACTTTATATTGTTGGGTTATTTTGAACACCAATTGCATTAGTTAAATGAGACAAAATAATGCGTTTTAGACTAAGACAGGTTTGATACAAATTTTTTCATCTTTGATTTAAGAAATGTATATCAACTTTTTAATGCATACCTGTTTTCATCTTTCTTAAAAAGGCTAACATTAATATGTACTTTTATTTCTGATCCCATATAATTTTAGAACAACAGAGCTAAAAGTGATATGATAATATTTAACTTATACATAATTATAATAATCATTAATAATTTAATACACTGTACAGGCTTACACACACCTGCACATATATACTGTAATATATAAGGGATTTGAACTCATGACCCTGATTACACACATGTTGAAAAGGTAAATAATCACCAACATACGTATTTCATGCTAAACCAGCAATCATCAGTTGGTCCAGATTACTATCTCCACACATATATACAATCAGTGCTCACTTTTATATTAAGATAGCCAATCTTCATACTTTAATGGACACGCTTCAAACTATTCTAACCCATAACTTTCCAGCCAACCATTTTATTGAAAATCTGATGATGGAACGTTCAAAGCCCACGTTAGTGCCAAGGTTTTATCTAATGAGAATACTGATAAATATATGAATGCTAGACTTATAAAGGATTAATTTGGAGCAATTTATCATTAATAAAAAACAACAACAGATATATTAATCTTTAACTGAGGTTTAAAGTTTATATCTGTGCTAGAGATAATCTCTAGTTTCGAAAATGATTAGTAATAATCATTATTGTATTTATCTGAAATGGATGGCGCCAAAGTTGTGAGTGGAGAGAGTTTGACAATGGTAAATGAAAATCTAGCAATAAATAAAGAATATAAAATTATCTGAGGGATTATGAACTGAACCATTTGAAGAAGGTTGGACTGCCAGGGATGCATATGGAAATCATTTATTCTTTTCAAATGATTTTAATTACGTGATTGAAGTGTTTGTCAAGAAAGAAAATATATTACATGAGGAAGAAGCGGACTGGACTTAAATTAATACCACGTGGTTATATTTAATATGAGCAAATACATTAATGCTTAATTAAATTACAATTATATATATATAGGATAAAAATAATGCGATAATCTTTATTTTAATAAATGATTAGTAATAAGCTTCCATGTTTTTTTTATCTAAAGGGGGTATATGCGAGGGAAAAAAATTTGCATTTAGAAATTATAGTAATACATATATATATATATATTAATAGTTGTACGTTTAGCAGAGAAATAAATGGAGCCTACCGTGTCTAATACTAATGAATAAAATATAAATTAGATCTTCAAAAGTAATGCTTTTCAAAAGATAGATAATGCTTTATTATAATTTAAGCAATTCAGTTATAACAAATTATTTGTTGTAAAAATATTTAATTGTCTTCAAGTACGATGAAGAAATTAGATCTAATCGAATTACAGCAATAATAACTACAGCAGAAATACCAATCAAATTCATTTACAGTTTTTCTGATAATCTCACAACGTATTGACCTAATACAAAAAAAAAAAAAAGTTGAAATAGCTGATTCATCGTTGTCACTATTTATATAGAGTATATTTCTTAGAAAAAACTTGCAGTTATCAGGAATCTAAAGATAAAGAACTGAATCTCCACGCTAGAAACAATAGCCCAATTTTCTATTTAACATACCATGATCGCATTCTTAGTGGCTTTAAAACTTGAATTTATTCGCAATCAAATATATGGTATTCTAATGGCTCAATGTGTGTTGGATGTATGCACACACGCACGCAATAAAATAAAGTAATCAAACTGTGACATGTGTTAGATATATAATTATACACGTAGTAAGGATTAAATAAAGTTGTAGGTATGTGTGTGTGATATACACACACTTGTAAAATAGCACACCAAATAATAAACTATGTAATTAGGATAGCATAAAGTTATATAATCGTAAGTCTCAACGAAAGGAGTGCTTAATATATATAATTAGAGAACGAAATTGAAGAATGCCTAATGCATAAATGATTGAAATTGCGCATGCGCAATTAAAACCTAATGCAAAGCCTATTTGTACTTAACAAAAAGATTAAGTAACTACTCCTAAAAATAGGAAATTTAAAACACTCCTAGAAGATTCTAAAAGACTCCAGAGAAGTATAAAAAGGATCCAGTAAAAACAATGATGAAGGCAAAGATGGAGGGCGAACACAAAGAGCCTGAAGTGTCTGACAAATGAAAGAGGATTTAAATATGCTGACATTCTATATGAAGTTTGTAAATGGGATCTAGGGAGATTTAAAGGCATTTTAAGTCTGGATTATGATTTTTGTAAGCCTATAAGCCATGCTAATACTTTGTAAATAATTTGTATTTATTTTATATTATAAATATAATTTATCCTTTGTATGTATTATAACTGAGAAAATTGACTGGGGATGATTAACTAATAACAAACATCAGGCTAAGCTAATAAACATCACGTGATCACCATTTTTTATGCTTGCTTATAACTGCTGTTTCACACACAGCAAGCTAGAGTAATCAATGGATGCCAGAAGGCTTGTGCATAAAATCCCCATTTAGTGCCTGCTTATCCAATATCCCCAGACAAGTTTCTGGCTTGTGGCCTTCATTAGTGAGGATCCTTGGATCTGAGAGCACTGCACCTAGATCTTAGGATCTAATACAACCCTCCAGCAGCCACCTTAACTACAAAACTATGAGTCTTAAACTGAAAACACCTTAATATTTCAATCCAAGCTCATTAGTTTATATAATCATATAGGTCTGAACTGAGTTCAGTACCTATATATTTTGGTGTCTTTGGTTCTTTAATAACCACAGTATAGTGAGTTTTGCTTGTTTTAACAACAGTTGTAAGCAAGCATAAGAAATGGTGACCATGTAATGTTTATTGGCTTAAAACCAATCCTGCCTAGTAAGATAGTGGTGGCTATGGTTATTAAAGAACCAAAGACAAATTTTAATATTTTTTCATGGGCATACAAAGCAGAACTAAGATATTTATTTTTAACCTTACTTTTATATACCTTTATTCTTTCATTTAAGCTCAAACTACTCTGACTTATATAAACCTTCTTACAAAAACAATGGTTAATATACACTACACCAAGAATATATGTCTTCCTATCAAAATTTTGTCCTTCATATTATTTAATAAATTATCCAATGCAATATCCTTTTTCTAAGTAAGTTTCATATTTCCAAACAAATTACTATTTTTACCTACAATTTTATAAGAAGGCAATTTAAATGGTAAAGAAATAAAATCATATTTTTTTTTATCCTTTACATTATTACAAATATTATTATTATTAAATAAAATATTTTTAACAAATTTGTCAGAGTAGCCAACACTCAAATAATCTTTATAAAATTGATCTTTCTGAAACAAAGCTCCCCCACTAGAATTATTTAATTTCCTATTACAATAATTTCTTAAAGAAGCTACTTTACTAGACACAGATTGATAGCTATGAGGTTTAATTATAAACCTTAATTCTTTACTTTTAACACAATGACTAGTAGTCAACAATTAGTCTTTACATTTTTAATTACCAATAGATCTAAAAATTTTAATTTAACAAAATCTAACCCCCCTCCTTCTACCACATATTTTATAGAAGGATTAAAACAATTAAACTCATTTACAAACTCCTTCAATTTATCATTCTCAACTACAAACAAATAATCATTTACATATCTAACAAATAATTTGAAATATAAACAATTCTTTTTAATAATAATTTCCTCTTCCAAAATTTGATATAAACTGAATAAACTAAAGGAGAAATAATACATCCTATTGTCCACCTACCTTAATCTTATAAAAAAAAAAACTATTATAAATAAAATACATAGAATTCTCTAATAATAAAAGCAAATTTTTAATAACTTTAATTTTACTTTTTGATAAAGATCTATTTTTAACCAACACAGATATAAGAACATCAATACTGCTTAATCTATTATCAGACTGTTTCAGTATGAAATATATATAAATTACACAGGTACATTAAATAATTAGTTTTTAGTTTAAATAAATTTGTTTTAAATAAATCTTATATTTTTATTTAATTAAATTACCATTCCTAATTAAATAGTTTGTATTTTAGATCGATTAAAAGCAATTTACCAGTTATTTTATTTAAAAAAAGAATACAAAATGTTTATTCATTATTAATAGGTAAAGTGAATAAAAAAATGTTGACTTTCTTTGGTCTGATAATAATTTAAAAGCAGAAAATGTTAATTAAAAGCAGCAAGAGAAGATGGCTAAGACTTAATTTGTATATTTCTAATTTATTTGTTTACTTGTGTTTATTCATTGAAGATTTAAACTTTAATTTTTTAAAATTGGATTAGATTATCAAAACCCATATAAATAAAATAAAAGTTTATTGCTAAAGTTGTGTGTGTTAACAAAATTATGAAGTTAGTTAGATTGCAGAAGAAAAGAAGGCAGCAGCACAAATTATCTTTGTTCATCAAAAGTTTTACAATGAAAATTGTGTCTGTCTATTCCTAATATAACTGAATAAATGATTTTAAATCTTTTCTCCATGACTTTTGCCTTTCTTCATTTAATCAAATGCTCTTTATGTTCTTACCAATTATGTTTAAATTACTTTATAAAATTAATCTCTGTAATTTTATAAATTCATTGAATTACATCATATTGTAAACAATATAAGTTTATCAAACCATTAGAAAAATATATCTCAGATAAAGATGAGCTCTTCAAATTACTTCATCTACAATGTTAGCAATGTGTAGTACCTAGATTTTGCTTGCAGCCAGCAATTTATATTAAATCAACACGAATTCTCTAATACTATAGACAATATAATAATAATAATACTTAAAGTAAAAAAGGTTAAAGCATTTTATCAATGTTAACAATAATGCCACTTCTATCATCAAAAATTGGAATCATTGTGTGTTTTCTTAAAACTATTTTATCTTGTCTTTTAAATTAAAGAAAGGAGATAGTTATCTATGTCTGGCGATGATGAAGACAAACAAAAGTATATATAACGACTGAATTAAACACATTTACCATCTTTTAAAAAGGAAATGAATTATTTTTTTATAATATTCAGATGAGAAAGTTGTTAGTCAAAATGGTGGTTTGCTCCTAATTTTACAATTTAGAGTTTACTGTGACATCCTGATAAAATTCTGGGATGACTAATTGACCATCTGGTGACAGTAAGGTGTACATGTGATTTGCTGTCCAACTTTAATTCTCACTGAGCAAATTTTTTGAATAACTTTATTCAACCCAAAAAAATGATTAAAATTTAGGAATGCTACTGAGGATAATGTAGTAATCCACTATTTTCAAAAACAGTCATACAGTGGAATATATATCTACAAGTGTTGGACATGTATCATGTTCATCATCATAACATCATTATCATTGTCAACCATAATCAATCCACTGCAGGATGAATGTCTCTCCAAGTTTAATCCATCTTCTCCAAACTTTAGCCTCTCTTCTCCATAACATACATATACATTTTCTTATTTCATCCATCCATCTCACATATTGCTAAAAGTTTAGTTGATCCAACATCATTTTTTGCAAAGCAAAGTGTAAATATATATATTCATTTATTTCCAATAAATAAAATTATAGGTTACTACTTTGTATGAAATAAGATTAGTTATTGTCAATTTTGCAAATAACTCAATTCAATTCAAAAATATAGAAACATGTTTCTTTATTAACACTAAATAAAGTTGCAGGTCATCATTTTCTACTAAATAAAGTTACTTTTCATCATTTATCAAAATTAATAGATTAAGTTTGTCAGAAGATCCCATGCAGACATTATTTTATGAGATTTCAAGGTTAAAAATTATTGTCAGACTAATACTTATATGAAATCTTACCACCATTAAAATACGTAAGTACCAGAGAGGATGTTATATCTAAATTATGACCAGTTATTTTTTGCCTCTTTATGATAAAAAAAATTAATATTTTATGTATAATTATCAAAAATAAAACTTAATGAAGTCCATTGTGTTGTTTCTTTCACATCATTTATAAAAATTAACAAAAATTTCATAAACAACTATATAAATATATATATTTATTAATAATTATATAAAAATGATACTAGTTAATGTTAAAATAGATGGTTAACATTTGATAAGAACATAAAAGTATGTGCCAAAAAGGCATTTTATATATAATTATATATATGTTGAATTATATTTTTCATGGACCTTTAGTTTGATAAAAATGGAAATTAAGAGATTATATCCATGTGAACAGGGATAACTTTACATTTTAATGTTACCAGGAAACTATCTATTACTGATAATTGACAATCCTTCTGAGGCTAAACAGGTTTTCTCCATTAACCTATAATAGATCATTTATTGGGATATTTATAACTATTATGTGTGATACTTTATTTTTTATAATTTATGGATTATATGTATTGTAATGTTTCAGTTTATTTAAAAGAACATTTAAAACAAATAATTGTCAATTTTTGAAAATTAAAATTTTTTAAATTCAACACTTGCATTTCTTTTAATATTATGTTTTACTTACAAAAGGGATATATAATATATTTCAAATAATAATAATAACTCAGTATTCTTTCCATTTATGTAATTACATTATATAGCATTTTGGAATATACTATTTTAATATATATATATGTTAAAATGAAGATTTGCACGGGTTAAATATATAAAATACATATTTTTTAGGTTCATCCATGTTAAAAACTTTTAATATTAATATACTGACATTTTGACTTGGTCACACAAGCCATCCACAGAATTATAAAAGGTAGAAAGATGGTTGTAGAGGCGCTACAATCACTGATTTGAATAAAATGTTAAAATTCCACCAATAGCAAAAAATGTTAAATTTAGGAATGTTTTTTAAAAAAATCTTTCCAAATAGGAGGAAGTTTACATGTATCATCTCGCTTATTGATACAATCTGGCCTTTTAAGTATCTCAATGGCTTCTCTAATTTTGCATTGGTAGAGATTATCACATCTGGATATGATTCTGGTACTAGAAAAATCAATTTTATGACCTGAATCTATAGTATGGAGTGAGAGTGCTGATGATGATGAGTGTTGTTTAACTGCATTAGCATGCTCATCTCTCCTAACCCTGATGCAATGATTACTCATACCTATGTAAGAAGCTTTACAATTTTTACATGAGATTTGATAGACACCCTGAGATTCAAGAGGGATTGAATTCTTAGGCTTGGTTATTATATTGCTGATCTTTTGATGAGCAGAAAATGCTGTATCTATATTATAGCATTTTAATATACGTCCAATACTGTCTAAAATCAAGTCATATATCACATGACTTACATAGATTGTATTTACAAATATGTAAAATAAAGCACATGCTATTAGCTCTAAACAAGCATATTTTATTATTATTTTTTATGATAAACACATTCAAAATCTTTATTTAGAATTGTCCCCATCCTGAGACTGATTTCAAGCTTTGACTCTCATCATTGAAGAGCTATGATATCAGATTCAAAATATCAACTCATGCCCATCATTTATCTAATAATTAACTATTAAGTAGAAGATCTGAAATTTTTTGACATTTATATGTCTTCAAATCAAGATCTCCAATGGAAATAGCCATATGGGATTGAACTAAATTCAGACACTCCATATATTAATAGCTCTAGCAATCTAATATATCTAAAGCCTCAATAGTCAAATTATAATATTAATAAAACCAAGTATGTATATAGCTTGTATTTACAAATATGTAAAATAAAGATTGCGCTAATAGTTCTAAACAATCTTATTTAATTATTTTTTTTAATGATAAATACTACATGAGATCACATTTGAAGTCTTTATCTAGGATTGTTCCCATCCCCAGACTGGTTTTGAACTATGGCTCTTGTCAGTGAGAAGCTAGACTACAGATTCAAAATAGCAACTCAACCCAGCATTTATCTAATAATTAACTATTAAGTAGAAGATCTTAAATGTTCAGACATCTATATGTTTTTAAATCCAGCTGTTCAACTGAAATAGACATAGGAGACTGAACTAAATTAAGATAAACCACACTCTTTATATATGCTCTTTATTTTGAATATTTGTACATACAAATTATATAAGTCATGTGATGTATGACTTGATTTCATTAATATTATAATTTGGTTGTTGAGACTTTGGCTATATTAACTTGCTACAGCTATTAATATATGGTGTACCAGAAGGTAGTTCAGTCCCATATGGTAATTTCAGTTGGAGAGTTGGATTTAAAGACATATAAATGTCTGAAAATTTTAGATCTTCTATTTATAATAATTAAATATTAAATAAATACTGGGCTTAAGTTGGTAATTTGAATTTGATGTCCTAGCTCCTCACTGATGACAGCCATAGCTCAAAACTGGGCTGGTCATAGGGACAGTCCTAGATAAAAAATTTCGAATACATTCTCTTGTGGCATTTATCCTAAAAAATAAAAAAGCTTGTTTAGAGCTATTAGGACACTCTTTATTTTACATATTTGTAAATAGAAGCTATATAAGTCATGAGACATATAACTTGATTTTATTATTATTATAATTTGGCTGTTGATGCTTAGGCTATATTCAATTGCTAAGGCTATTAATATATGGTCTATCAGAATTTAGTTCAGTCCCATATGGTTATTTCAGTTGGAGAGCTGGATTTGACGAGATATAGATGTCTGAAAATTTCACATCAGGATATTTAGATAAATGCTGGGCTTGAGTTGGTATTTTCAATCCGAGGTCATAGCCCCTCACTCACGAGAGCCACAGCTCGAAACTAGTATAGGGATGGGAACAATCCTAGATAAAGATTTCCAATGCGCTCTCTTGTGGGATTTATTATATAAAAAAAATAATAAAATAAGCTTGTTTAGAGCTATTCTTTATATATATTGAATGCATAATTTAAATATACGATATATTTATTTTTTACATGCAAACTAAAAAGTTTTATTATAGTTACATTAAAAATATATAACATATATTTAAAAGGCTAAATATATATTTTAAATTCTTTTTAATTAACATAAATTCTTATTAAGTTAAACAAATCAGAAATATTCTAAATTTTTAATCTTTCAGAAATTTTAAATGCCTTTATTCTCATAAAGAAATTAAACAAATAAAAAGTGTATTAAGTATTATCAAAGATGTTTATCTGTTTATTCAAAAGAGACATTTATTTTAAAGTAAAAGGCAACAGCGTAACCAGAGTCAGTAAATTACATGCTCAAACTAATTAAAAGGTTTTAAGAATGGTTTAAAAGTATATCAAAATCACATTTATTCAGCTAAATGTACAGATAATTACTAGGATAAAAATAATTATTTAATAAAATAAAATTTAAAATTTAAGTACATTTAAAAAATAAAAATTTGTGGGAGTATTTCTAAGCATAATAGTGTTTGGAATTTAATAGATACAAAACTTTCAGAAATATTTATAGACTATTTACTTTATAATTGCATATATTCATTTTGTTTATATACGAGCTAAGTTTGTTAAACCAGTTAAATAAACTAAAGATGTCATTAAGACTGCAAATTTATCATTAATTCAAAATAAAAAGCTTTAATTAATGATTTTTTTAAATGTATAATGGACTAATATCAGTACACGTTTATTCCCATGTTAGTCAGACGTACACAGGAATTTTAGAATAAATTGACTCAATAAATTTCAAATATTTATTTTAATAGAAAGAATAATAAATGTATTACAACACATATATAACACGAATATATATATAAAACAAAATAAAATATCCGCTAATATTAATAATACAATAACGAAACTTAAATATATTCTAAATAACGGTAAACAATTTATAATTTATATTATATTTATAATTTATATTATATTATAAATTGTTTACCGTTATTTGGAATATATTTAAGTTTCGTTATTGAATATATATGTATATCACTGAAAGCCAGTCAATGTTGAACAATTCCAACATCAATAACAATCAACAATTTCAAACTGTTGTCAAGGCAACCTCCTCTTAACAATAAACGTGGACTATATATGTATAAAGATCATACATAATTTTTTAATAATGAAAGTAAGCCAAAGATTTTCACAAAATATTTTATGACTACTAAATTGTTGTTACATCCATTGCTGCCCTACAAGTAATGGTTACCCTGAGATATCAGCTTTTTTCATAAAGTCTATTAATTATTACTAGACTAATTACTTTTACATTTATTTATATCCTTCCAAGCATTTGGAGTGAATAATTAACTAAGAGGGTTTTCATAGTGTGGTAATTAATATAGGTTATTTTTTAAAAACTCTCAGCTAATTGCTTGATTACTAATCTATTTATTAACTGAGATGGATTTAATTCCATAATTACTCAAATTGCAATATCTTTTTTTTAGGATTATATTTATCCATTCTAAAAATATTTCAAAATAAAAAATTATACTCTACATAGGTATAATAAATTTTTAAATTACAGTCCAAGACTAAAGTAATATTAATTAAATTTGATTACATGTATTGTATATTCTTCCTCTTTACTCCAGGGCATGGAATTTGTTTGTCATTACACGTTACTCCATATATATTCTTGGAGGTGTTTTGTTAATTTTCTTTTTCTCTGAGTAAAATGTTATGATTTTACAATGCTTTCTTCATATTATCTGCAAGATGTTCATCTCCTAATACTGCTGTTTCAGTCTGTGATTATACTGTTTGATGTCATCTCACATCTCAATATTCTTATTCTCTCTTTGCTTGACTCTTCTTTGGCTGTATTCCAATAGCACTACTATCTTCAACTGTTTTATCTCAGTTGATTAAAATATAATTTTCTGTATTAACTATTACTATCTGTTTAGATAGTATTTCAACAATCCTATCTCTCACCCAATATTCACCAAACTATTTTTAACCCAAATTTTATCAGCTGTTGCCTATTTTTCTTTTTTTATTAGAATTAAATTCTGGGTTACTTTGGTTTATGAAGTAAAAGTTATAGATTTCTTTTTAGTTCTAGATTTTTTCTTTAATTTCCTAATTATCAATAAATCAGCTGGTGATTTACCTGTTATAGAATGAGGTGTAATTTGTTAGTACAGCATGATTGTTAGACAATGTTTCATGCATATGAACATAACTTGATTTATAAAGATTAGTAGTAGATAATGTTTCATGTGTATCAGCATAACATGATTTCTTAAGATTAGTAAGAAACTATATTTTTTCCAAACCATTAGATTCTGCACAATATGAAACTGTTTGTTTTATTCAATACCTTTTTTCCCATGATCTCTTCAAAAGTTCCAAAATCAAACCCAGCCTTGTTATTAGTCACACTGTTTCAAAAAAAATATAAGAAAACATCTCTTTCAGCTCCTTAGTTATTTCTACTAATCATGTACTTTTCACTGCCTTAGATTCATCCCATTTGGAATATCTATTGATAACCACTAGAAAAAGTTACTCCTTTGTAGAATCTGAATGAATGATGTGTGGTCTGGATGCTACAGGTTATTGCATCATTTCTTTTTGGTAGGCTTGTACATCAGAATAATTCACACTTTTTAATAGTGTTTTCAATATTTTCAATAATATCCTGCATGCACAAGCCAATATTTTAGCACAAATGATATCAGAAAGTGCCTGGTATACTAGTTTTAAAATTTGTTGTCTATCCTAGCTGGAACTATTTCTATGTCTTACTCTAAAATACATCCTTTCATGGCTGAGAATTGTTCTCATTAGTCAGAATAAACATGAAATAATTTTCAGTCTTTGTAAAACTTCTAATGAATCATTTATAAGGCTTTGGTAATATTTGCCCTTACATGTACACTCTAGCACAACATTACTATTTAATCTCTGAATGTAATTTATCTATATGTTTAATTTCAGTGTCACTCATATAAGATTTTGTTCTGTCATGTATCTTTGACAAAATATGTGCATGATGAAATTGGTCTTTTCTTTTGATAAGTTAGTTCAAAATTATATGATGCTAACACAGATCATGGGTTTAGATAACCAGACAAGTGTAATGTGGTCAGTGATAATCCTAAAATATTGCCTGCATAAATAGTGTTGAAATGTCTTTCCTATAAGCATAAACTGCTAAAGATTCTTTGTTGGGCTGGCTGTAATTTTGTTAAACATTTCTTGACAAGAGATGTGAAAATAGTTGGTTTTTTTTACCCACAATTCTTCTTGAATGATCACTGTTCTTATTCTAAATCACTACCATAAGGTATAAATAATTTATCAGATATTATTAGAACTTTAAAATCATTTTATTGTTTCTTTAATCACTCTGGCATCTGATTCTTTCAAAGAAGATTTTATAATGGTTGTGCACCATGGCACTTTCCTTTTATGTAAGTGCTAAAACACTTGACATTCCTTATTATTCTTAGATACTTTTTAAATTAAGTGGATATTTTAAGATGTGGACTATATATTCCTTTCTAACATATCACAAAAATTAATTTTTTGATTTGCCAGATGCACATTTCAGGATTGTTCTTATATCAAAATTATTTAATCAATTACACTCAATTACCTCATTTTGAGATTTGACTTAGAATTTGCAACAATGAATATAATGTCATAAAATGAAATAACTCTCTCTACTAGCAAAACTCTCCATACAGTAGTGCCATCCTGTGCCAACCAGAGTAATCAATGAATGCCAGAAGGCTTGTGCATAAAATCCCTATCTAATTCCTACTCATCCAATATCCCCAGACTAGTTTCTGGCTTGCGGATTTTATGCACAAGCCTTCTGACATTCATTGATTACTCTGGTTGGCACAGGGTGGCACTACTGTATGAAGAGTTTGCTTTGTTTATAAACAATTATGTGCTAGTATTAGAGATAGTGACCATATGAAACTCTCTCTACTCTTTGGAGGAGCACATCCACTTCAATATAAAAAAAAATGGAGCAGTAATAATCCCAAAATTCCCATGTGAGTCATAATTGTTGACTTTTACTAATTGTGACCAATTTAATGAAATGTTACTTTCATATACAGTTTTGCAAAAATGGTTCAGATCTATATGACTATAAAAATGAATGAGATTGGGTTGAAAATATTATTGTGTTTTCAATTTGGGCTCACAGCTTTATAGTTAACTAAAAGGGTAAAAGGTGGCCATTAGAGGTTTGCATTAGATCATAAGATCTAGGTGCAGTGCTCTCTGAGCCAAGGCTCCTTACTGATGAAATCCACAAGATAGAAACTAGTCAATGGATATTGGATATATAGGCACTAGCTAGGGATTTATGCACAAAGCCTTTATGCATTAGTTGATTAATCAGGTTTTCACTAGGTAGCACCAATGTATGAAGAGTTTTGCTTCAGTTTTATAAAATATGAGAATTTTGGGTTGATGCTACTACTCTAACATTCGGTATAAAATATGCATTTTTACATAGGTTTTTATTCACAATTATGCAATATTCATCACAAATGTGTATCGAACCATCTGATTCAGCAATAACACCAATTGTCATAACCTAATCAAATTTCTCCATTGGTATTAATTCTCCATTTGCAACCAAATGGTAAATTTCCTTCTCTACATTTGCTCTTTGGTCAGTGTATAATATTTTTCAAAGTTTACAAGTTACAGTTTTGCATTTTCTGTAATCAATAGTTTAATAGGTTGAGGATTAAACTTTCCATGTTTCAATTTACATGAATTATGAAAGAGTTATTCCACTCCACACTAATATTTAGACAAGATAAAAGTATCCATATTATCTCAATTTAATGTTATGAAATTTTATAATATTGAGTCTCCCAAATAATGTGCTCATATCATGTGTGAAAAGAAAATCACTCGCAACCCAAAGAGAAAATGAAATTCATTGTGAGTGTGTGAAATGTGAATATTGTAAGCAAATATATTATTGCATATAACAATTTGCTATTGCTATTGAGCATGAATTTGTTTGGTCTTTATATAGAACAAATATTTATTTTGCATCTATTTTTTTATGTTTATTAAAGAAAATTTAGTTCATATTCAATGATCTGCTTTAATATGAAATAAATAGAGTTAACGAAGCAATTAAAATATTATGTATGGAGGAAGATAAAAGTTTAAAAATAAAGTTTTTCTCTTTTTATTTATTTATCATCATCATCATCACCATCATTATGATTAACACCATCATCATCATCAACATTATTATTATTGTTGTTATTATTTCATCATCATCATCATCATCATTATTATTATTATTATTATTATTATTATTATTATTATTATTATTATTATTATTATTATTATTATTATTATTATTATTATTATCATTGCATATGTGAGTAACTTATTTATCTTATAGTATAAAGCTTCCATATATTCATTTTATTTCAAACCCTTGTTTAATAAGTTGGCTTGCAGGAAATGTGGATATTTATATGTGAGTAAATGAACTGATTTGACATTTGTGTTGATATATTACTATCTTTCTTACATCATGAATACATATTTATTTCTAATGATTTCTATATTAAAGGTAGTATATAGTATCAATATTTTAGTAAATGATATGTTAGATAAGTTTAATATATACTTTAAGGCAGATCCCATATATATTTATACATAGTATGTGGTAATGTATTTAGATGGTATATTTTCAGATATTTAAATAGTTGCAAGTTTGAAGATCTTATTACATGAGAGGTACCTTCGCACACATCCCAAGGCACCAATCATATATGTTCATTGCAATATAAGTAATATCAGATACAATAATATAGAATAAAGCAAAATATTGGAATAAAGTCTAATATTTTCAATATGCCCACACATAAACAAATAAGTTAACAGATATAACTAGCATGCGGCATGACGTTAGTAGTACTTATAGTTTAATTTATGTTATATCTTACAAAATCATTGTAAGGCAATAATCTTTCTCACTGTTCTTTTCTTTATATAAAAGCAATAAATAAAAAGCATTATTTATTAGCATTGCCACCTATCTAGTGATAAACGTTATAAGTTGTTTCCATCTTGGTTTACTTTTTAGCTACCAATAATTGTATATCAATTTATTGATGAAAATTGCTTTAAACAAGTCAACCTGACTTCAGTGCTGCCTGTAACTCCCACTGACACCCCTCCTCCTTCATGTAGCAAGTGGTTAACTGATCTATTGGACTATGTGACTTTCACTACAAGTTTGATAAATCCTGTTCTAGAAAGAAAGACCACTTACTGGGAGACATACAAACTGAAACATCCAGATCTACTTCCACTGCATAATGCTCTAGGACTAACTAATAAACTACTAATAAAGAAATCAAAAAGGTGGTTTCTAGAACCCAAATTCATAGACTTCTTGCTGAAATGCAACCTCTCCTCTCTACCAATGAACCACTTTCTTGTGTGGCAAAGAGCTTCAACAATCTCAACCCCCAGTGTCAGCTATGTTCTTTGGCAGATGAAACCATCACTCATATCATCCATACATGTCCAGCTCTTGGTCAAGTTAGGAGGTTCATTAACAAAAAGGTCTCCCATGATCACAGAGATGTCCTATTTATACAAAACGCGATAGAGTCAGGTATTTTTTCAAAAATCAGATTATCTGTGTTTTTTTTCTTTTGCAATCTGGCTTGTCAGATGTAAATACATTTTCAGTGACTCAAATATAAATATATTGGAATGCTTCATAAAGCTTTTAAAATGGTTTTGCCTCAGAGATCGCATGTTACCCCCCGAATGGCTACATGCGGAATCCTGGACATTGGTGAATGTTACAGGACTGAATTTTCCATAGACTTTTAACTGAAATCACCAACTCTCCAATGGATTAGAAACCCCTAGCTCCACAGTTTTAAGACAGTCAGGTTTTCTGTAATTTTTTTGTATCTAAAGGTCTACTAAATATATTTTTTAAAAAAAAAAAATGTAAATTTCTCAATTTTCTTGCAAGGATTCAAATTTTAGGTAGCAGACATGGAACAAAGACAAGCTAATCTTGCAGTTCTTATATTATAAATTTCTTGGCTTTATGCTCATTGAACAGAGCAGTCGACATGAAAATAATTTAGATTGAGTATTGTCCTATCATTTTAATTATATATATATAATGAAAAAAATATATACACAAAGACATAATATATTTAATTAAAAAAAAATCATGGAATTAAACTTTAAATTAACTTTAAAACGGCAAGTTTGCGCACAAATAATCTAAAAATATCCACGTTTTCTAATTAAGAAAAGAGATTTGAGTATGAAATTAATATGACTTTATAAATATTGTATTTATAATATTTTGACATTTCTAAATGTCTATTTTAATAAATTTATTTCTAGCTGTCGGAAACAGCTTTCTAATTCTTTTAAATTAATAAATTAATAGACAAATCAACTTTATTACTTATAAAAATAATTGATAATGTATATAATTTACTGCCTTAGAGCAATAAGATTTATTAATCATTTGTTTGTTCGGTGTTATTTTACATTCACTCAAATAATTCTAATATCTAATTTATAAATAAAAAATATTAGCAGGCTGTATGAGTATATATGTTTAAATAGATGTATAGTTATGTGTGGTTAGTGCAGAAATAGAATTACATAGTTTGAACTCAAGATCCAAGTGTTTGCGTCTACTACTACTACATATTTTCACCTATTGGAAAATTAATGCTGCAGATGTGCTGCATAAGCAGACGTTTTTTTAAAATTCTGACGATTTTTATTATTTTTTAAAAAATAATTTCAGCATATATTTCATTTTGTAAAAACATCTAACTTTGAATGTAAATTACTTTATTACGTGAATCTTTCATTAATTCAAATTATTATTTTTTGAACAAATTTATTCCTATTTTAAATACATGTTATTTATTCATTTTGAAAGATAAATAAAAAATGTGACTGAACTCAAACAAAACATTTTGAATGCTGGTTTTTGTAATTTCTTTTGTGATTAGAAAGGTTAATAATTAGAAAGATCTTAAATACAATGTTAAATAATAAAGAACAAATCAATTTGAAATCATTTAGGTATATAAAATTGTTTTAAATAGTCTATTATTTATATAGAGTAGATTATGATTGTAATATTATATAGAAGGAACAAACATCCATTCATAGGCTTTTACAAATCTACATGCACTCACCCATGAGCATCAGTATGAAAAGCCTAAGTGTATGTTTATGCTTAGAGCTTATTTATATACAATATTACATAAATAGTCTATGCTATATAAATAATAAATTTTATTACAGTAAATTTAAAATTTACTATGTTTTTCTAATCACAGATGATTAAAAATGAGATTCCATCTCCTGCTACAGAATAAATAAGTTTGTATAGTTCAATTAACAATTTATAATTTAGGCACACAATAGATTAAAGCCCTAATTTCGGCACAGCAAGCAAAGATTGGCTTATCTATAGATAAGCTCTAAATAAGTGCACACATATGCTTTTCAAATTGATGTGCATGTAATAAATTGTTTTAGTAAGTTAAATATAAACTTTTTGAAATGTGGTTTTTATATTATTTAAACATTCAGTTTGTTTAGATAGATATTGATTATTCAACAATAAAGATATATATTTTTTTCCAAAGCCTATTTTATAATCCCTTCTGAATTGTCTTTGGTTAGAACTAGAGTGGCACTGACTATTTTAATTGCATTACAATGATACAACTTTGTGGTAACATTACTTTACACTAGCCATTTTTCTAATACATATTTATACTATTTGAAGATTTATTTTGAATCTATAATTCAGTTTTCATTTTTGTTTCTAGATGTCAGATATAATAAAAAAACAGCTGATGCCAATGCATGGATAGCAAAGGTGGCAATTCAAGGAGAAATGGGATAGTGAAGTTTTTATGTGAGATATATAAAATGCAAAATGGAAATGTTCAATAGTTTGCAATTTATGTATAATAAGAGAATAGCAAAAATAGTATTTAAAAGGGTTATGAGTAAAAAACAAGAAAAAAGATGGGTGAGAAAGATAGTATGATATGCAGAAGAATTGGAGTAAAGACTTTATGTTATCATACTTATACAAAATATGGGATGATTGTGTTAGAAAAATTGTTGAATGTTATCTTATCATGGCAAGGAATGGAATAGAAGAATAGATGCATTCATAAAAAATAGGGATTGGAGAGATAGAAAACTAATATGGAGAGTAAAAAAAATTATATATATATATTGTAACCAGACCCGAACAACCCCTTTATTACCTCGGTTGTAACAATTTTCTGATGATCATGTTGCAGGAAGGAACTATTAATTGGCATTCCCCAATGCAGATGTTAACCCCCCTACAACAATATTTCCTGCTCATCAGAGGATGTAGCACCATAGAGATTGAAAGCATCTAGACATTTCTGTGTTTTGTTTTCCAAACAGTGCCACTAGAGTTCCCTCTCATTACAACCTGACTTATGTAGGTCTAGTTATGCCAGACATAGCTCAGGAGGCATGAGATTCTCATGAACAAGTGCACTGAATGATGAGTGATGTAATAAAAACAAAAAGAATTGAACAACTGGATAACTAAAATTAATTTTAAGTAACAATAGTTTTATTTAACAATTAATTTGCAAGTTCTTTTAATAAAGTTTTTTCATATCCATGTGAAGATTCATTGTTTTATTCATTTCTGGTCCATTGTATTTCTTTGGTATACTTCCAATAATAGCACTTAAAGAATGAAATTTGTTGTATAATAAAGTCCTTCTTTCATAGTTCTTTTAACAACTTACATCTTTAGTTATTTAATTAATTCACAAAGAGGAGTGTGATATATTAAGACAACAGAGAATAATGAAGACAACTAACAGCACTTAACTCAGAGTTTCACTTAATTGTGATTTGTATTATTTTAGGTATTGGTCACATGTAATGTGGTTTAAATTATTTTTGTATATAGGTATCCTTTCCAGATATAATAATGAATATAACTAATAGCATTGTATTTAATTCAGAGTTCCACTTAATTTGGATTTAGTTAAAGCATGATACATATATTTTTATTCATGGTTATCCAAATCCAGGTTTGATTTCATGCTATATGCACATCCTAGGTTCATTGGTTTGGTATTCTTATTTCTCTATTCATATTTACAACATGTTCTAATTCTGTGTTTATATTACTTTTTTCAGAGTTTTCAAATAATAGATAAAATCTTTAATAAAAAATGATTTTCTTATATAATTAATAGGCTGGTGAGCATTTGTAATTTTATTTGGTTACTCTAATATCTAGCATAAATATTGCTGTTTGGTCTGGCACAGATGTATATTTCTTCATATAAGTTGATCAGCAGCTGCATTTATTTATTAACCAGTTAGAGTTATATGTAATAGCTCAGTATTTCTGATTCTTCTAGGTATATTTATTTGTAAATCAATAATATCAATCATTATAAGTATTCATTTTTTAATTTATTTTAATTCAAATGTATCTGTAAATGAGAAGTCAATCCTTATTAAAAATGCCTTTTGATTATAGATATTTTTAATATTTATCATTTACAATTTATTATTAACAGAACATATTTTTCCACAGCTATTTTTATTAATAATTTTTTTATTTTATTTATAATAAAGACTTTTTGTTTGTCTTTTAAAAACACATATAATTTTAGTTTAAAAAAGACATTTTGTCTTGTCTTTTTAAAACACATATAATTTTAGTTTAAAAAAGACATTTTGTTTTGCCTTTTCAAAACACATATAATTTTAGTTTAAGAAAAATGTTTTGTCTTGCCTTTTAAAAACATAATTTTAGTTTAAGAAAGACGTTTTGTCGTGTCTTTTACAAATGCATGTAGTATCAAATATTTTTATAAAATCATTACCTTCATTTATCCAGTTTGTCCCTTCAGAAAGGGGCATCACATTTCAGCTGAATGGCATTATCTCCTTTCTATGATGTCTATCCAGGCAAATCTTGGAAACTCATGGCTTAGAATGAAGAGAAAAGCTGTTACTGTTTACCTTTCCATCGTTATGTTTTCCTTAATAATTTTTTCTTTTTCCATCATTAATAGAGGTTCTTTAACTGCTCTTAATATCTTTTTAAAATTGAAATCTTTTTTTTTTCAAAATTCTTCTTTAACAGCTACTTGAAAAATATCTCTTCGAAAAAAATGACTATTTGATCTAAAAATCTCTTTGAAAAACTTTTTAAAAATCTGCTCTGAACTTGCAGCTTGACTATATATATCTGATTCTTGGACTGATTAAACAGTTCAGCCCACATATCCTAGTCATCCCACAGCTCTCATTTAAGTCCAATTGCCTTTCTCTTCATAATGATTGAATAATTTTCTTTTTTAGCAAGATAGATAAGAAAGCATTAAGATTAAGCCACGTTTTTCAATTTATTAAGACTGTCTCAAGCTGTTATCACACTTCATTTGAAAACATCATTCCAAACATTAAAAATGTAATCTTTTTAATAAATGCCAGCTTTTATTTACATCATAATTTGAATCTATAAAATCAATAATGATTTTCTTTTAACTATAAACTTTTTGCTTTATTTCTTTTTTAATTTGATCAAATTATGATAGTCTTTTTTAAATGGGGGGGGGATCTTTTGAATATATATACATGGAACAGTATATCTGTTTTAATATATATATATATATATATAAGTAAACAGAATATTGTATGTGAGTTAATTTATAATAATAGCAAGGAAATTTGTTTACTGTTTAAGATTTTAATAGGATCATTAGCAACAAGGGTATATACACATAAATGTGAAAATGTGGGTGATTTAGTCTGCAAATTGTATAAGAAAGGCATAAAAAATATTAGGCATCTGTTAATTCAATGTAAATGCCTGTAAGCTGGTAGTGTACAAATAATGAAGTTGTGGAAGAATAATTATAAACAAAGTGATTAAACTGAAAATGGGTTCTTGGTTTTTATACTGGGTTTGGGAAAAAATAGGGCAGGTAATGGAAAGAAAAGATAAAGTGGCTAACAGGTTTCTCTGGGCATAGTGGCTGAGAGATTCCTGATTCTGAATAAGGAGAAGTCACAGTGCATCACATTTCACCACATCACATCTAAATGGAAACATTTATTTGAAGCAATTCAATGGGAGATTCATATTATGATCATAAGAATAAAACATAGTTTGTATTTTTAAAGCAATTATTTTGTTTTAATTATGTTTTCATCATATTTTTTATATTTATAATCTTGTTATAAATGAAGGTTAAATAATTTAAATTTAACACGTATATCGTGCAAGCATGTTTTCAGAAAAACTCCCAGAATCATAGCACTTTCTTATTTTACATTTAAAAAATTTGCATTCTTAAGGGAATGTACTTCATTATGTAAATGACAATTTAAATATTCAATTTCTTTGACAACAGAACATATGATTCTTTTTTATTAATTGCATATGCCATACATTTTATTTTTTTGCAATTGCCCATACTTCCTTATATGTTTGTTTTTATCATATTTTTCAATGCAAAAAATCTTCATGTTGGTTGGATTAAAAGCATGACCCATTGTGTGCTCACGTTCAAAAAATATTGAATTATGTTCATTATTTTGTTTTGCCCTGTTGTATATATATATATGTGCTGAGTAATTTCTGTTAACTTGTTATTCTATGATTCACCATAATAGACAGCTTTGCATGAGAGCGTATTGCATGTAATATTATAAACAACATGGGGAAATTCTCAGGGTATATTCTATCCTTTGCATCATTTAACAATTTGTTCAATGGTGGAGGAGTTCTAAACAAACATTGTTTGTGATAGTGCATACATTCCTTAGTTTGTTTGTTATCCAAGGATTGTATGGAAGACATCCATAGTTTAGATTTTTGTGGGTTATTGGTTTGGTTAAGTTGTTGTAAAACTTGCCAATGGCTTTTATTAATATATTTCTATTATAATGAATATATAATGTTTTAAGCATTAAATTTTAATGAAGTGAGACAAATATTTTTGTCTTTATGAGTGTGAAAGCTTAGAAGTGTATTTTTATTTCTCAATATAATTTTACAATTTTAAAGACTTTTAAAAGACTCATTATTTTTTATTAATTTTAAAAGCATTTTAAATAATAATTATAGTATAAAATTAATTTTAGTACTAACTCTATTTATGGGGAAGAATGCATAAACATAAGCATGTTTAATATTCTGAGAAAGAGTGAAACAAGAAATGGTGATAAGATTAATAAACATATTAATTAAAATGTATAACAAAGTATTTGCATTATTTTGAATACTTTTAAGCAGTTTTTAAAAAAGTATTTCTGGATTAAGATAGTCATCATCATCATCATCATTATCATTTTCTACAATTCCTGATCTATTGCAAGATGAGATAAAAATACTAAAGTTATCACAATTTTTTGGTCCATCTGGTAATTTTTGCAAGTATTACTTCAAAGCTAAAAATGTCATAAGAGTGCTAAAATAAAAATAAAAATTAAAATTAAGAAAATGTATTAAAACATAAAATAATATTCAATAGATTTTTAAAAAAAAAAATGAAAATGATAAAATTAATTATAAAATTAAATTATAAATACATTAATTTAGATAAAAATATCAATGAAAAATATAGCAATATGTGTGAAAAAAAAGATCTTTAATAATTGTGCTTTGCCATTTCTTAGTTATGAATATAATCATTTGATATTTTTCGAAAAACAAATAATGTAACTAAATAAAAACTTAAAATGTTGGATTTAATTTTTTAAATTATAGAAAAAGTAATAAAAATGCCAAAATATAACAGCTATTGTAGAAATTTATATATTTAATATTTAAATTCCTGTATATTGTCTATATCAAACTTAATGTAAATAAAAGGATTTTAAACTCAGATATTCAAAATCTTTACAGTTATCCACTCTATCTTATGCAACGAATACACATGGCCACATACAAGTGAAAAAGATAAATAATCTTCAATATATGTATTTCATGCTATACCAGCAATCACCTGTTGGTCCAGTTAACCATCTCCCACTCATATATATATATATATATATATATATATATATATATATATATATATATTTCAAGATTGTAATGTTCTTAATAAATTTAACACAGGAAGTGATCATCGATTAGTAAGGTGTAAGTTACGTGTTAATGTAAAACTAGAGAGACAAAAATTATTAAGAAAAACAATATTTACAGTTGATATTCCTAATCTTCAGAAACATTCTAATGAATTTAAATTAGAACTTACAAATAGGTTTCAAGTGTTAGGAGATTTTGAACATGATTCAGATTTGAATGAAATTAATATGAAAATAACTGATACACTTTTAAAAACTGCAACAAACATAGCTGGTAGAAAAAAGCAGCAATTGACTAATAAAATTTCTACTGAGACTAGAGAATTTATGAAGAAAAGAAGGAATATGAAGATATACAAAAATGATGTATTAAAAAGAATTGAATATCTCGAATTTTGTAAAATGGTACGGAAAAGAGTTGAAAATGATATAAGAAAGTATAACTGTGAAATAGGAAGGAAAGCTGTAGAAGAAAATAAAGTCTCAAAAATGTTAAACAACATTTTGGTATTGGTAGGAAATTTATATCTGCAATAAGAAAAAAAGATGGAATTATTACTAAAAAGAGAGATGACATCATGAAATTGGTAGAAGATTTTTATTAAGAATTATATAGTAATAAAGAACAAGTACCTCCTATATCTATTACATCTTCCGAATTGCCCAGAATTTTAAATGAAGAAGTGAGACATGCAATTAAGTGTATGAAGAACGGAAAGGCTCCAGGAAATGATGGAATTATAATTGATATATTAAAAGAAGCAGGTGAAGAAATAGAAACAATTTTAGCAAAGTTATATACCAAATGTCTAAATGATAAAGATGTACCGGAAGATTGGAAGAATGCAGTAATAATATTAATATTTAAAAAAGGTGATAAAGAAGATATTAGAAATTACAGACCTATCAGCCTTTTATCAGTTTTATATAAAATTTTTACCAAGATAATTACAACTCGTCTACAGAGAACTTTGGATTTCCACCAACCAAGAGAACAAGCTGGATTTAAAAGTGGTTTTAGTACAATAGATCATATCCAGGTATTGAGAGAAGTCATAGAAAGGACAAACGAATATGAGTTGTCGTTATATTTTGGATTTGTAGATTATGAAAAGGCATTCGATTCTATACACATTTCTTCAGTGATTAAAGCATTAGATCATCAAGGTATAGATCCAGGATATTGTCATATTTTAAAGAATATTTATAAAAATGCAACAGCAACAATTAGATTACATAATGATACTGGAAAAATCAATATTGAGAAAGGTGTAAGACAAGGTGACTCCATATCTCCAAAACTCTTTACAGCAGTGCTGCAAGAAGTATTTTGTGGATTAAAATGGGAAACTAAAGGAGTGAAAGTAAATGGAGAGTATTTAAGTCATTTAGATTTTGCAGATGATGTAGTTGTTTTTGCAAATAATGCTTCAGAGCTGCAGGAAATGTTGCAGGAGTTAGCAGATGAAAGTAAAAAAGTAGGACTAAAGATAAATGTTAAAAAGACTAAAGTAATGTTTAATCGATTTGCTCAAAATATGAAAATAAAGATTGATTATGAAGAATTAGAAGAAGTTAACAGTTTCAAATACCTTGGTCAGATTATTAATACAGATGGAAACATAATGGAGGAAATTAATCATAGAATTAAACTTGGTTGGAGTGCTTTTGGTAGAAATAACTTGATACTAAAAGGAAATATGCCTATGTGTTTGAAAAGGATGGTTTTTAACAAATGTGTTTTACCAGTTTTTACTTATGGATCTGAGACTTGGACACTTAATAGAAGAGCAATACAGAGACTTCAGACCACTCAAAGGAGTATGGAGAGATGTATGTTGGGAGTAACAAGAAGAGATCGAAAACGCAATGTATGGGTAAGACAACAAACAGGTGTTACTGACCTTATTGAAAAAATTAAAAGATTGAAATGGAGTTGGGCTGGACATATTGCTAGAAGAGATGATAATAGATGGACAATTGAAATTTTAAACTGGATTCCAAGAGATTGTAAAAGACCCAGAAAGAGACCACATGTGAGATGGATGGATGAAATAAGAAAATGTGCAGGGGTGTTGTGGAGAAGAGAAGCTAAAGATCGGAGAAGATGGATTAAACTTGGAGAGACCTTCATCCTGCAGTGGATTGATAATGATTGATGATGATATATATATATATATATATATATATATATATATATATATATATATATATATATATATATATAATCAGTGCTCAGTTTATATTAAAATAAAAAATTTTCAAACTTTATTGGACAGGCTTCAATCTTTTTCCTCTCCATCTCTTCAGCTATCCATATCATTGAAAATCTGAAGATGGAGTGCTCAAAGTCCTTGCTGATAGAAATGACTATAATATTGGTACCAAAAAGCATTTTGAGCATTCCATCATTAGATTTTCACAGTTGATGATATAAAGGTGGAGAAGATTGAAGCTTGTCCATTAATAATGTGATGATTTGTTATCTTAATAAAAACTGAGCATTAACTGTATATATGTATGGGTGATGGTGATCTGGACCAGCTGATGAGTGCTGGTTCAGTATAAAATGCATATATTAAATATCATTTAGCTTTTTCACATGTATATAGTCATGTGCATTGTTTGCGTAAGATAGAATGGATAACTGTAGGAAGCTTAAAAATCTGAGTTCAAATTCCTTCTAATTACATTGTTTAGTATAGAGAATATACATATATTTAAACGTTTACATATTCAGCCTGTATTCTGTCCATCTCTCTTCTGCATATTTAAATAGGCTTATTAATGTCCTATATGTAAGGCATTAGAGTGACTTAAAGTCATCATGGGTATGACAATAATATTGGCATTAACAAAGGCTT
Organism: Epiperipatus broadwayi; assembly: GCA_028023455.1. Taxonomy (NCBI): domain Eukaryota; kingdom Metazoa; phylum Onychophora; class Udeonychophora; order Euonychophora; family Peripatidae; genus Epiperipatus; species Epiperipatus broadwayi. Next base: position 162,460 of record JAQFVV010013074.1, on the reverse strand, counting down.
TGAGTGCTTTATCCTGAGATTTTCAATGATATGGATGGTTGAAGAAATAGAGATGGAGAAGATTAAAGCTTGTCCATTAAAGTTTGAAGTCTGTCTATCTTAATATAAATTGAACATTAGTTGTGTATGTGTGCGAAAGATGGTGATCTGGACTAACTAATGATTGCTAGTTCAGCACAAAATACATACAGTGGACATCATTTATATTTTGTACATGTATGTGGTCATATATATTGTTATATAAAATAAAGTGGATAATTGTAGCAAACTTGAAAGTCTGATTTCAAGTCCCTACTAATTAAATTATATATTTATATCTTAAAAGCCTTTTTCACTACATGCTTTTATACTCTTATCAAATGTAAAACATTTGTTTTAATTGTTAATTTATTATTGCACACAGACTGCCATCTACTGATTTACAATAGAAGTAAAAATAGCAACAGTAGCAATATAGAAGACAATTATGAATAAAACAAAATAAAAATATGTTTCAGCAATCCAGATTGTTAGAGATTTTTTAAACATTGAAACAATTTAACTATATAACAAATAATATACAGAATACATTACACAACTTTATATATACTTTTTTATTATATAATTTTCCATTAATTTTAATTGACTAGTTTTTAATTAAATTTATTGCTTATAAATAGTCATACAATTATGTTTGTTATGCTTAACATAATTTGTTTCATATTGTAACGGGATATATCTACATTACATTTAAATTTTGGTACTTAACTTTTTTGTAGATATTTAATAATGAATTAAATGCACAAACATTCAAAATGCACAAATAATGAGTTATTAATTTATTATTAAGTTTCATTTAAATATTAAAATAAAATAAGCTTAAAAAATTATAGAACCAAAGCAAAGATTCTAATTTAAAAATAAATATAATAAAAACCTTTTATCTTAAAAATAATGAAGAGAGATTTTTACAAAAATAAAATTAAAAACAAATCCTTAGGGCAAAATTATTATTAAAAAGATTATGAAATAGATAAGAGTTAAGAGATAGAAACAAAAGACTTGCTTTTCCGGCCCAAGATATATACACAGACCACAGAGGAAAATTATACTAATGAAATACATATATGAAATATGTCAGATGGATCCATGCATTCCTAGATAAGACAGTTCAGGACTATAAAAGGAGAAATTCAAAAGAATTAGAAGATTAGAATTTTTGAATTTGTTTGTTGTCATCGAAAAGGAAAAGAAATTTGAATTATTGCTGCTGTTATCAAAATATAATCTGTTTAATTGTGCTTCCCTCAGTTCAGCCAGCCAAAAGCAGCTTTCATCTCCACCTATTCCAGAATTGAACCATTGGAACCAACTTCATAAAGCATCATTGACTGCAAGAAGTGGCCCTTGCACAAACTCAGATCTTCATCACAAAGGAATGAGCCTGGAGAAAGAAAAGTATAAATTATAAAAATGAACTATAAACTCTTTAATTTAAAATCTCCGAACTTTATTTTCTTTAAATATGAACTATAGAGTTTCTCTCCTGATCAAATCTGAATTTTATTTTCTAAACTTTGCAATTTTAAAAGTCTTATCTAAAAGCTAAACATAATCTTTTTAAAATATGTGTTATATATTTTTATTTATGCTTAGTATAAAATCTGTTTGTAATAGGGAAGGAGTTTGCGATTGCAAACAAATTTAATGATAAAATCAACACATATTATTTGTGCATTATTGGATTTTAAAAATAGGTCAAATACTTTATTTGATTTTAAAATAAGTTAGATACATGTGTGATTTTAAAATAAGTTAATACCTGAAACTAATTTTTTTTTAAAGAATTAAATTAGTAAAGTGACTTAAATATAAGTTGGTTGTACATGGCTGCTTAGACTCATTTAAATATATCTTAAAGGGTTTTGATTTCAGACTGTTTGTTTCATAGTTGTGTCAATGCTGGTGAAAGGATGTATGGACATTTATATCAATGTAATGTGAAGTGTGCTAGCATATAGGCTAATGTGCCCAACTGAATGCAAGACCCCCAAAATGTAGTCATGGTGTTGAAATGGAGGTGGAGTACTTCCCATAACATTGACCTTCTTTTGCTCTATGGATAGGAATTATAAGTTGTCAAAATAGACTGCTCTCCCATCCATACATAGCATTTCTCTTTATTATTTTATATATATGATTCCTTCACCAGACAGATGCACATTTCTGTACTGGGTGAGGATCATGTTCTTTAAATAATATCATGCTGCAGATGCTCCTGTTGGCATGGTTTTATGCTAGCATGTTCACATTGTATTGGTTGTGTATATGTATTGGGAAGCATGTGTTGGTGTGGCTGCAGATTTTCAGTCTGGAATCAAATGTTTTGAAAATCTTAAGTGCATTGTCTAGGTAGCTTATCTATGTTCAACATTATAAAATTAAAAATTAAAGTAAAAATAATAATAATGAAATCTAAAGCATTTTTTTTTAGTAATTTATTTTTCAAATTTGTTGTTATATGTACGTAAATAAAATCTTTTGCGTTATTAGTACTGGCAGTTATCTAGTTTATTTTTTTTAATCGTTATTAAAAATATAGTTTAATAAATATGTTTAAACCTCTGCTACTCCATGAGCTAGTGGCAAGGGCAAATGGTCAATAAAATAAATGTTGGATCTTTAACTTGGTATCTGCCTACTATATAAAATTGTCCAGGTTAGAATGGCCTGGTAGCACCCTGTATGGCAGATACAGTAAGAGACAACATTCCCCAATCGTTATAGTATATTTGTATTTTTTTTAAACTTTTAACATTAATTTAAGGATTTGATATTTTTTATTATTTATAACATCTAGTTTTGAGTTTAGAAAAAGTAATTGTTTCTATAAGTAATAAAAAAGTAAGATACTTTTAAAATTTTATATAAAAAATATAATTTACATTAAGAAATAAAAAAAAACTTATATTTGAGATTTTAACTAATATCAAAATTTTGTTTCTATTACTGCATATGTTTTTTAATCCTTTAAAACATTAGTACATTACAAAATAAATATAGTTTACTTTTTATTAATAAAAATATAATTGAAATAAATGAAAATACATTCAAAATATAAAAAAAAGTTTTCAAATTAAATTAAAACTTTTTTTCTATCTAGACAGATGTAATTTAAAAGTTTCATTGCATTATGCAAAAGTAATAACCAACAATACATAAGAGTAGCAACAATGAAAAGTTTGCTAATAATTATGCAAAGAATAGAAAAATTTCAGACTTTGTTTATTTTCTGCTTAAATGTGACATCTTAACATAAAAGATGGATGATAAAATTAATATGTAGAAATAATTAAAGAAGTACATGAATAAGAAGCAAAGAAGTACCTTTCTCATTATTGCAAACATTTTTAAGTTAAAATAGAGATCTGGAGAAAATGATAAAATATGGGTAGTTGTTGTTTAATTGGAATCTAATAAATCTTAAAAGGAAACAAAAAGTGCCTCATATAAAAGTGGTTGGATTAGAAATGGAGTGATAGAGAAAAGAAATGGAAGCACTACAGATATCTGGAGAATCATTTGCTTTGCAATAGATCTATAATGGCTGAAAATGAGTATGAATATTTGTAATTTGGTAAAATATAAGAAAATTAAACCATTTTAATTTGCATGGCTTAAAAACTTGATAAAATTCTAGTTTTATATTAACATGAATTAAAAAATAGTATGCTAAACTTAATGGTTAAAAATATGGAACAACACTAACTGCATTACTGAGCAAAAGAGTGAAAAGTCATAGACCTTTAAAAAAGAATGAAAATTGGGAGATGTGAAAACATTTCATCTGACAAATAAATGACAAAAACATAGCCCTAACTAAAAGATGTGTACTTGTACATTTTCTGTCTTTCAAAATATTTTCATATATATATATGTGTGTGTAATTATATAATTGAATATTCGTAAATACAGTAACTAAATAATTAAAAATTTTATCCACTTAGGAGCACTTTCGACTATCTCAGTAATCTTTGTCAACTAAAGCTTTGAAAGGCTAACTTTCCCACAATTCCATGATCTTAACATTTGTTGCTTGCTAATTAGGACATGTTTATATTTGTATATTAGCATAGCTTTCTTTATTTTTCTTTTATTGTTATTCTTTTCAATTTGAAATATTTTTACATTATTAATATTGAAGTCAAAACCATAAAAACATGATTTATTATGGTTGTAAAAAACAGATGCTGAAATATTATTATCGACTATACAATTTTGTTTTGATTTCTGAACACGTTTTAATAATAGCAAGTGTTCTTTAGTTCTTTTTTCCAACATACATCTAGATTCACCTATATATACACTGCCACACCTACATATTCATTTATAAATGACACAATTTTTATTTATAAATGAGGTTTTATCTTTGGAGTTATTTATTAATTTGTTTAATGTAGGAAGTGTGTAAAATGCAATATCACATATATCTTTATAAATTTTCCTTATAAACTTTACTTGATAATTTGAAATATATGGGATTGATATCCATATTTTTTTATTAGCAGGAGAATCAATATTATTAAAATTTTTATTTTTATATTTTGTATTAAAATCTCTAATAACATTATATAAACGATTATAATTGTAGCCAACATTTAACAATTCATTTGAATATATTTCAATATTTTTGCTTTTATCTGATGAATATTTGCAAAGACTATTATTTCTAATTAAGAAGCATTTCAAACCTGCAATTTTGTGTGACATTGGCACTTTTGATTTATATGGAATATAACCTCTTTTTACTATTGGTTTAGTGGTCATACAGTAATCCAGCATGCATTGATTTCTAGCTATTTTAAGATCAAGAAACTGAATGAACATTAAATCTTCATCAGTTTTATCCATCTTAGGCCCTTTAACCCATTTAATTCTTTAAACAACTCATTAATTGTATTTGGTTTGCCACATACAAAAACATCATCAACATATCAATAATATACAGTAATATTTTTTTATATCCCTTCTTCAAAATGTAAAACATTTTGTAAAAACATTAGTAAAAATGTAGACAAATTATGACTGAAAATAATTAACCAACCAGATATTATATTTCTCATGTAAATATAGGATGAGCAGATGATAGAAAGAAAAAAATCAAGAAAATTTTTAAGAAATAAACTATATTTTTTGTCTTTGAAATTTTAAATATAAATTTATTGAAATCTTATTATTTTAACCTTAAAATAGTAATTATAAATTTAAAAATGTGGGATATATCTTAAAAAGTTTATTTATCATGTTCATTATGGAATAAGAAACAAACAATCCTCATTGGTGTACTATAAAAGCTGACTATAATCTTGTGATAAATGGAAGGAAATAAAACTTTATTCAAGGAGATAAAAAGTATTTTCATAAAAAAATTTGCTGCTTAGCAAATCATTTTGCTTATAGAAAATGCAAAGGAGACATAAGGAATTTAGTTTTTATTAATTTTTATATGCAGAATGATAGAGAACATTTCTACTAACTCTAATTATTATTAATGATAAAGATAATTACTTCTATTTAGTAAAACTATTGACATTCTCAAATATAAATTTATTAATGACTTTATTAGGATGACAACAACCTAAAAGAAGAAAGATATAGTCCAGACTATTTTTTATTAAAAGTTTATCTACTAACTGTAATTTTGTCTATGTATTGTCAACATATTAGCTTGTTAAATATAAATTATTCTGAAGTTAAATATAAAAACTTTATAATTCTACAGTAAATATTTTTAAAGTTGGAAGAAAGGAAGAAAACTTTTTAAAAATAATAAAGGTTTTTATTAAAAAAAATACACACTTACTAAATGTCAAGAATTTTTTTATCAATGATATAAGAGGTATGGAGTTATAATACAAGAACTTATTATTATTATTGGTAAATAACATTTATTTGGATTTTTTTCATGTTTCAATTTATGCCAAAGAAATGAAGAAAAGTGCAAAGGAGAAAGAAGGAAAGAAAAAATGTCTTTCATTTTAAGTAACAGTTGGTAAGCTGGTTACCATAGTAACTAATACTCTCCTAAAAATATGATTTTATTTAATTCAAGGAGTGGAATGAAATTTTCTGATTTTATTACTTTAGTATGTGAACTCTAGTTTTTAAAATAGTATTAAGTATTTATAATTATTTGTTCATCTGTTGTTATTTTTAGATTTAAGATTTTAGAATTTTGGGGTATTTAAAAAAAGAAAAATTAACATTTTTCATTGTTATACCACTAAACATCACATGATCACTATCTCATACTAGCACATAATTGTTATTAAACAATTCAAAACAAAGCAAAACTCTCCATACAGTAGTGCCATCTTGTGCCAACAAGAGCAATCAATGGATGCCAGAAGGCTTGTGCATAAATCCCTATCTAGTGCCTATTCATCCAATATCCCCAGACTAGTTTCTGGCTTGCTCTTGATTATGATTCTATAATATAAAAGAAGTTATATCTACAATAGTGTCATTAATAATAATCATATAATATTATGGTTATGGTAATTTTATTGTTTTAGTATACGATCTTGGTATTAAATTTTTTAAACAAGGAATCAGGTAAAATAAATATGTATAATATTTATTATGTGTACATTATAAAAAGTTATATGATATAGGAGTGAATATATTTATTATAATTTTAATATGGTTATATAATTAATCTCTAAATAAGTTAAGGATAATTGATTTATGATATTTATGATAAATTATATCATAAATTATTTGTTTGTTTTGTTAATCTTCTTGGTATGTCCCAAGTATGAAAATGTAAAGATAAGTTTAGATATTATTTTAAGAATCGATGATAAATATTTTTATGTGATACTAAGTATTTTATATGAAGTGTTAGTAATGGTACAGGAATGTAGTTTTATTGGGAAATCCTGTAATGGTCAGCATATCTTATTTAAAGTTAAATATAATACAGTATAAAGTAAGTTAGAATATTTGTGATATATTGATAATGATATTTTTTCTAAAAGTCTGTAGAAACTTAAAATAAAATCCAAGATAGAAATTAAGGTAGACATAAAAAAATGTCACCTTAAATTATATAATCCATTATATCATAGTGTCTTATAGGTTTATAAGGTATCCATCCACACTTGTAATCAAAAAATCACATTGGTATATATATATATACACACATATATAATCAAAAAATCACATTGGTATATATATATATACACACATTATTTATTTTAAAATTTAGACATTAAAAAAAGTTTGCAAATAAAAACTTCTTTTTTAATAATTAAAAATTGAAAATTAAAAATCATCTAAACTCTAATATATAAAATCGCACAGTTGAAAAATTATTAAAAGAAAACTTTATTAAAGAAAAAAGTTTTTTTTTTTTTTTTAAGTGTCATAGCATCGGCCGGGACGCGAACCCGCAACCCGGGAAACTGCCTGCAAGTGCAAGGCAGTCGTGCTGACCTCTCGACCACCAATGCAAATAAATATTAAGAAAAAGACTTGAAAGATTTAAAGATAAAAAACAATGTACAATAATTTAATTAATTCTATTGTATAAAATGGAAATGATTGTTTTAATTAGTAAAAGTAAACTAGCTCTTGGGCATTCCAAAATGTAGAAGTAAAGGTCAGATAGGAGAGAAAAACAATAGAAACTAATAGCCAATAAAAGAAATCCCTCAAAAAATGGACTTCAACAAAAGGGTCATCATTGTCATGATGTAATGCACACTCGATCCGAAAGTTGATTATAAAAGGAAAGAGATGTGATTGAGAGAGGTGAAATGTGTTAAGTCTGAGAGAGTTGGAAGAGAAAGGATTGAAAGATGCACTTTCAATTCCTTCAGTTGTTCTAAAAAAATGAAACATCATTTTCCCATATTGCGGACTATAGGACATCTGGGCCTGGCAATTAAATACCAGCTACAATAAAGGACCAATGGCCAACTGCACACCAATCTCCTCATGACCTTGTGGGAATTCACATTCAAAATTACAAGCAAGTACAAAATATGGACCTTTTTAAAACCATAAGAACTTTAGAAAATTCATGAACATTAAATATAAAACTTTCCCATTATTTAAATTATAACAATAGTATTTTCTATCTGACCAAACTAAATTATTTATTAATTATTTTTATTGAATGTATTATTTGTTTGTTAAATCATTTCCATTAATTTATTTTCTGTTCTTTCAAGTTTGATTTTTTTTTGTATAAACAACTTTTAATAAATGTTAAAGATAAGTCAGGCATGAATGGCGGCAGAGATTCGTAAAGTTATGTTAGTTTAAGGGAGGGTAATCTTAGGTTATTTGTTTTGTAGTTAGATTGCATCAATGGATTGGATATATTGGTGTAATTAGTAAATGTAGTATGAGGTCCACTATGTGCAGGATTGCATTATATGCTGCACACCCCCTTTTTGCCTATGGAATGGGATAGCAAGATAGAAAATGCAGTCCCTTCCTATGGAGTTTTTTTATTGCTCTTCTTGTTAGACAGATCTAGTTTTCTTGTCTGGATAAGAGTCAATGTCTTCTATAACCATGCTGTTCAGATGTACATTCCTGACATTATGATATTTGTGCTGTTGTATTCATGCTGCATTGAATACATTGATATATCAAATAGATTGGCATTGGTTTGACTGCGAACTTTTGGCCTAAGGTTAAATCAGGGATAGAATATTTTATTTTCAAATGCAATCTATGTAGTCTATTCATGCTCAGCACTCTAATAAAATATTAAACTCATCTGTGCAAACTTATAAAAGTTAAAACATAAATTAAATTCTAAAATCCAAGTTAAAATGTAAGTTAAATTTTAAAGTAAAAGTGATACTAAAATAATTTTAAATCTTATATATGTTTAAATAAATGTTTGTTTGTGTTATTACTGGCAGTGGCTTCTATTATTTTTTTTAATATTGAAAATATTTTTAGATAAGAATTAGTTTATAAATGTCTGCATCTCACTGAGCTAGTGGCATTGGGTTGGCGGTTGGAATAAAATATATATAAAATTTTTTTTCTTAACTTACATATCTGCCTACTACTATAAATTTTCCAGGTTCAAATAACCTGGTGGTGCCCTGTAGTGCAGATATGGTAAGACTTTTAATTCCATCTGACCATTATAATATATATGTATGTATATATTGTGCCCTTTTGTATGGGTCTCCATAAATTGTTGTATCAATCTATTAAAAAAATTTTAAATTTAAGATATATTTAGCTATATGATGTTAATTTTATTTATGATAATCTTTTAAAAAGTATAATTAAAGTAATTCATGAGTATTTGATATGTGAAAATTGTGCTGATGTTTGAGAGAGACGTTTCAATAGGGATGATAATAGTATATGGTTGGGAAAACTGGCCATAATCAATACTGCATTAATAAATTTAATAAATGAATGTTTAAAGTTAAAAGTTTTAAAAAGACAAGTTAAAATTAAATGCATATATTTATTGTTGATAAAAATTAATATTTAATAAATGAATATAAATATTTTAATTATTAGTAGTACATGATAGAAGATTAATATTTGATTTTAATAATATCGAATTATTATTTTAAAAATTGTTATAAGATATTATTTATTTTAAAAATATTTATTTTTAAAAAATGAATTGTTAGTTTATTTTTAGATTATTACAAGCGTTTGTAGCTTTGTTGTAAAAAACAGATGTTAATTAGACACATACACACATGCTTGGGAGTTTTTTTTAGTAAAGTTGCAAAACTATTTTAAAATTCTGTTATAAAATTTATAAGTATTATATTGGCTATCACGAGATAAAAATAAAGATAATTAATGTGAAATATTAAATCTGATTTTTAAAATACTGCTTTAAAAACATAACGAATAAAAATAGACTTAGTTTGTTTATAAAAATAATCTTATAAAAGTTAAAAGTGAAATTAAGTAAGAAAGAATATTTTAAAAAAATGTTTAATGGATTTAAATAAACGATAAAGATTAATTTAAGAATTTAATAATGTGATAAATAATAAATATTAAATAAGTCATTATTTATTTTTAATTCTGTCTTGTTGGTAAAATATGTAAATAAGCTAGCAAGTCGATTGTTTAATTCACCAATCAAGTGGGGAGTTTCTTCCGGTATAAAACCAAGGTTCAATTGTTCGGAGGGGGATTGTGATTGAAATTCTTAAAGTAAAAGTGTGCTATTAGAAATAGCTAAGTAATTATAGACGCTCTCAAAATCGTTTTAAAATTATAAGAGAGTAATTTTTAAAATAATTTATAAAAGTTTATCGATAAATATGCAGTGCTAATTTTAACTATAATTTCCTATTGATCGTTTCTATTGAAGCTCAATTTACTATCAAATAGTCATGAAAACATCGTATAAGGATAAAATGTATTGGAGACTTTATACTAAAAATTTAACAAACGCTGGATTAACTAGGAGAGTTATTAGATGCATAAAAGTAATACGTTGGACCTTATATAAATTTAAAAGCTGATGGTAATTAATTTTTATAAAACAGATATTTAAAAGAATGAGAAATACTTCTTTATGAAGAAAGTATTTGCAAATTATAAATCTAAGTACATATCTTGGTAAAGATATGGTAAATCATAATGATTATATAAATACTTGCCTTGTTAAGTCTTTATGGTTTAAAAGACTAAATTCTGACAGTTTTAAAAGGCAAATAAATTGGAAATTTAATGGGTAAAGAAATACCTATAAATAAAATTATTATATTAGTAAAGTCTGAACGCTGGTCGTACAGAAGAATTTAAAAGTAATCTTACCTAAATATTTGTTAAGGAATGCGCAAATCAAATATACGTGGATATCCAAATCAATTTAAAATAATTAAATAAGAACTTTATAAACTATAGACTAATTCTAAAAAATAATAACTTTTAAATAATAATATTTTTTCCTTAAAAAGAAGTGAATCCAGATTCCATAAACTATTTTAATTATTATTTTATTTTTATGGTGGAACTAACTTTGACTTTTATTTTATTTTTTTTAAAAAAAAGAACGTTTTCATTTATTCTATAAAAACTTTTAAAAAACACGTGATGTACCGGAAAAGGAAGTAATGTTTGGTGAAAATTTGTGCCTAGGAAAAAGAACAATTATAGTGAAAAGAAGACACCGTTGGATTTTATGTAATATGTTTTTATTTATTAACTAACATAAATATTTAATTAATTATTGATTTATTAAAGATAGGAAAGGTACATTTACATTTTTGAAAATAATAACTAAATATTAATATAACTTTTCATTGCATAAAGTTTATTTTATAATTATACAACACGTAATATTTTAAAGAATAATTGTTGAGTGTAAATGTGAAATTATTTTGAAACTGTAATCCTGGAGGACATCGTGTGACGGACTGTACATTAAAGTATCATTTATGGTAAAAAATTATGTAATAATAATAATTTGATGTATTTGCTATGTTTTCTTTAGATCAACCAAATGTTATTTGATTGTTGAATGGATGTATAAATATTTAAAGAATATACACGCACAATATTAGTAATAACAGTTTTATTTTAATATGCATACTTTAAATTGATGATGTAAATTTAGTACAACATAATATGAGAACTTAGAAATAATTATATGATTCTTTCGTGAATAAATTTTAATGTTTCTGTTACAATATTAGGAATTAGATTTATTATACTATTGTAAGTTATTTATTTTCTTTTCAAGGTAGTAAGAAGTATATAAAATCTATATTTTATTTTTATTTTATTAGATAAGTTAAGTTAATTTTATGTAGAAATTTATATTTTGATTGAAGGCTTATCGTATATAGATGATGAGGTATAAGAGATTTTTGGATAAATATTATTTTTTTTAAAAATTGGTCATCTATTTTTCTGAAGTTAAATAAGGTTAAAATGACTTTTGTAGATAGAAGTTTTTTAGGAAGGAATAAGAATAACAAGTAAAGAAGAGTAATAGTTTTAAATAGAAAAGAATCATAGAATTTTATTTGATATAATACTTTATAAAAATTTGAAATTGTTGAATAATTAAAATATTACTTTAAAAGAACATATACATATTGCATATTTTGATAAGACATGTAGTATGACATTACATCGGAATGACATAAATAATTATAATCAATAATTGTTATTATATTATAAAGTTATATCAAATTATACATTAATTGATCGTTGAGTAATACTGATAGTAAATGTAATACATACTAGTACATTAAAATCTAAATAGCAGTAAAACTTAAGTGAAATAGCATTTTAATTATTAAAGTCTGTTTATTTACATATATGCTACATGAATGATATTTCACATAAAACCTTTTCTTGTATTAACTGAGGACAAATGATGTTTATTAAAATTTAAAGTCATAAACTTAATTAAATGTTATTGATAGAACATTTTAAGAAATGTATAAATTATCTATTTATGATTATGGAAATAGTAACAGTGTAAAAATCTTGTATTATTATTTTCTTATTTTTGTTTTATTTTCTTTAGTTCCATTTGTAATGTAAATAGTGTAAATAAGTTATGTGTTAAAGTTGATGTAAATAAATTTGTTTAAGTTGTTTTAAAAGTGTGTCGAATTCATTATTTTACACCACAGCATTTGACAACAGATAATTTGAATGTACATAATATTTGCACAATATGAATTTATTATTTTATTATTTTAGAAGGAAACACAATATTTTCTTAATATAATTTATAGAAATTGATTGACATTAACATATAATATTACAATGGTCACAAAGTAATTATAATGCACAATATAAGAGTATAATATTATTTATTGCCACAAATTGTTAAATTATAAGATTTTGGTCTATTTTAAAATTAAGATACTATATGGAAATGAAAGACATGTATATGATTTACTTATTTTCTTAGTGATTAATAGTATAATCAAATAGATAAGATTAAGCTATACACTAAAGATTATTATTGTTAGTTATTGTTATTAGAATAAGTTAGGTGTATTTAGGTTTGATATTAAATCCCTTATCATTCCTATCTACATGAATTATTATTACTTTAAGATAATTAGAAGAACCTGAGATCGTTTAATTATATTTCCTTAACAAAAGATTGAGATTTATTTATCTATTATTATTAAAGATAATTCATTTATAAAAGTCATAAGAGTGCTGTAGAGTTAGTAATGAGATAATAAAGAGGTAATAGTATTCTTATGCCATTGAGACAGTGTCTTGGAAAGACATTGGCTCAATGTAAATTCAATTACCAATTGTAACTTCACTTCACAGTCTCATGATTTTAGTAAATACTTATTTAATTAGTACATGATATTGAACTATATTAATTTTTGATAAGTTTATAATAAATTTAATAAGATATAGTATTATAAAAATATATTAAAGATAGTTATACATATTTTTAGCCGAGCATAATGATTTAATTGAGCTAGTCATATTTTAAATTATATCATATATCGAGAAGTGAGGGTACAATATATATATATATATCCTTGACCGTTATAATATATATGTATGTATATATATATATATATCATCTTAAGGAATTGTAAATTTAAACAGTGGTAATAGTGGAACTTTTAAACAATGATAAATAAATCCATTTAATGCATAAAGAATTAAATATAGAACAAATAACTTGTTAAAAGGATGTAAAAATAGAGATTTTATGAATATTTTAAGCAAATATTAGAGATCAAAATACAGAGTGGATGTTTGAGTTATAAGAGATGTGATGCTGAAAAGAAAACTTGATAATGATTCCTACTATTGTAAGCAATATAATAAAGTGTCATATTTGAATGATTATTTAAATAGTTAAATATTATTTTATAACTAATAATAAACATAAAAAATATACTAAGTTACGGAGTTATAAATAAATCATAATACTATAGGCAGAATAAAAGGAAAATAATAATAATATAAAAGAATATGTTTGTAAAATAGTAAATGTGAAAATATATATTAGTTGTATATCTTATTGATATGTTTTATTAGGAATATATTAAGAAGTATCTTAATATTCACAAAGTCCAGTATGGAATATACTATATACTAGTTGTAAATAAATATAGGGGATTTGACCTCAGACTTTCAATCACTTTTCAACTATTCACATTAACATAATACCACTGATACACATGACCACACACATGTAGAAAAGATAAATAATCATCAATATACGTATTTTGTACCAAACCAGCAATCATCAGTTGGTCCAGATTATCATCTCCCATACACATAACCAGTGCTCAGTTTATATTAACATAGCAAACCCTTATAGTTTAATGAACAGGCTTCAATCTACTCTATCTCTTCAGCCATCCATACCATTGAAATCTGACAATGAAAAGCTCAAATCCCATGCTGATGCCAATATTATTACCATGACCATGCCGACCTCAAGTCACTCTGACCCCTCAGGTACAGGATCTTATCCATTTAAATACATAAAAGACAGATGGACAGGATGCAGCCTTAATGTGTAAATATTTGAAATACAGGCATTCTTCATATACCTGGAGCCTAATTATAAATATAGGGATTTGAACTCAAATTAGGCCAATTAAGCCCAAATACAAAATGTATATCTAAGTTCATAATTAATGTTTTAAAGTAATTATAATAATAAAAAAACAACCTTGCAGGAGAATTAAATTCCTGAAAGATAGAAGGTGTGAATTGGGACTTGCATGATGGAGTCAGATAAGGGGTATAAAAAAGTAGCAACAAGAACTTTAATTGTCTTTTTTTGGGAGTCTTTTCTTCATTATTATTTCTAGTGAATCCTGTAAATTAAAAATCCAAAAAGCAATAAAACAATGTCTTTGCCATGTGTTTTATTGTAGTGGTGGTAATACTTCAAACCAGAGGCATTACTAAGCAGATGCAGTCAGGGATGTTTCTCCATAATTGAAGTTGAGAGGATGTCTGATTTCAAATGCCATGCCTATATAATCTTAGGAACCTAAGCAAGGTAATTAAAAAAACAATAGTGCAAACAAACTTAATGGATTCCATAGAAAATGGAAATAAAACAGGAAAACTCATGTCTATGGACAAACACCTATCAAATTCAACCAAAGAAATAAAATAGTAAGAATAATGAGAGTTCTCTATATCTAACTTTATTATCTAAATTAGAAATATGAGCTTTAAAAAAGTAAAAAGTCGATACAATAAACTATTATTGCTAGCAGAATATGTATTTAAGTTTGTAATTAAAATATGTTATATACTGAACTGAGTGGAAGAAAATCATTATGATTCTTTAATTTAAAATCTCGATCTTAACTCCGGCTGCCTTTTCACTATTGCAGCAAACTAACCCTTTGAGCAGAGGAGTATAATACCAAAGGTAGAAGAAACACTAATGGCAACTATAACCAGATTGAAGCTATACAAAGTATAACCTACAGCCATATTTCCAGGTTATAAAACTCCCTGGTAGATAAATTAAAACCTCTGTCATCCAAAGCATTTTTATTTGTTTTGAGGTAAGATCTGAGGTGCCAGATAATCATAAGTCATAAAATCATCATGAACCAGATGACAGGTATGCAATCTGGTGCTTGATATATTCCAAGCTAGCTCTTTCATTTAATTGTGGGGAAAACAAAACTTTGATACATTTTTAATTAACTGTAACTTAACCTATTGGTGATGCAGTTATAAGAGGGAATTGATCAGGCAATAATTAAGCAAACAAATGATTTATTTAATCACACTTCTAATTAAAACACATTATAATAAACAAATTATAAAATTAAATATACACACACATTAAAATATACTATAATAAGAATTCATAAAGCAACTTAAAGCTTTACACATATTAAAATATGTTATGATAAAATTTAAATATATGCACACACATTAAGATATAAAACAATGTAATAATTTATGGATAAACTTAAAGATTACAGTGGCTGTGGTTATTAAATTTCATTAGTCTTTTATTCAAATAATGTTGAAGTCTTTAAATTGAAATAATAAAGTTTATAGTTACCTAGGATTTTGGTGGAAAGCACATTACACTTCTAAGGACACAATTCATTGCTTTCTCCTGCTTTGTTGATCACTAACTGGTTGGCCTTTCTTTCCCATCAATAGTTTGGCTTCTTCCTGAATTTTCACATTTTAATAAAGGAAAGGGATTTTCATAGTTTTCAGGGTCAAGAGGTAAACATGATTTCTAGATGGAAAGCATGTGATATGATGAAAGACTGGGATTAAAGACTAGTCACATACTTCAGTTGCTGTTTAGCCCTGCATACTGCTAACACTGCTGGATTTTCACTGTCTTCTCTTTTTTAAAAGTTTTTGATAATACAGTAATGCTGAATGATAATGAAAATAGTAATATAATATAATAATCATAGAATGAATCTCCCAGTTCTTTTATACATTTCTCCCTTGTTTTCTAGTTATCATTCTTTGATCTGATTTAATTAATTGATATTTCCTTAATTAATTTTCTGTCATGTTTTAATCTGAATTCTTGCTTAGAATAATCTAACATTTTGATGAGATAATGTCTGTAGTCCTTTCTTTGTTTATTTAATTACTTTAGCATCATGTTTTAATTTACATTATTGCTTAGATTAATCTAACATTTGATGAAATAATGTCTGTAGTCCTTTCCTTTGTTTCTTTAATTATTGCAATGGGAGTTATTATTTCTTTTTTTATCAGCCAAGCAATCTTTAAATGACCCACAAATTTGACAATTTTTTTTTTAAATATTATATTTTACTTCAATTTCCATTTTTACATTTCTTTTTTTACTTAATTTAAAAAAGAGAGAGATAATTTTTAATCTTTTATTTAGAGTTAATTTTTCCCCCTTCCTATTTGCTCTTTATTATTAAACATTTTTTTAGTTTATTAAATGACAAGATGGTGCAACACTTTACTTTTGCAAGTTTGTGTTTAAAACATTTTATATTTTACAATTATTCAGACTTAATTATTTCTTTTTAAATTTAATTTGATTATTTAATAATAAATGATTCCTCATGTAATACAGAGAATGTGTTCTCAAATCACACATTCATTAGTGTACAATATATATATATATATATATATATATATATATATATATATTAAGTATATGTTATATGTTAATGATTTAATAATATTCAATAAGAGATGTATTAATAAATAATATGTTTATTAAATTTATGTGTTAATTTAAAGTCAGCAATCTTCTGGTTAGATTTTCCATCTAAATCAATTTACTAAAATTCCATAAATATAGAGCTGATAACAAAGGAAAATGTAGTCTAATTAGAAAGAAGAGGGAAAATTCAGTTTTTAATAATTACTTGTGGCAGCTGATGCTCTGAAATAAAGAAATTAAAAACTCTCACAAGTTATTGTTTAATTTGATATATATATATATATATTGTAACATAATAAAAGGTCGCTCAAATAATTATAGATGGTTACAATATAACTATTACCATATAAGTGAAGGAGTTCAAATATCAAGAATTATGGGGAAATTGTTAATAACCAGTATTATAACTCAGGTATATGGAAATCACGTGAAGTGAGTACACTCGTAATTTCAATAAAATATAACTCAGGTATACAGACTGTAGGTCTTATCCACTTTCATTTCTTGGTTTGATGTTAAGTGCATGTTTAAACAAATACTAAGTGAATATGGTCTAGCAGCACCACTAGATTATCTGAATCTAGACATGGTTATATCTAATAACCTTTACATTACTTTTGAACCCTTTTGTACTTTATTTCTAATAAAAATGAGAATTTTTTTTGACATATCACTATAACACTAATAGTTACATAAAAGTAAAACATCTTTAAACCACAGTGTTCATTGAACATAAATCATTTCTCAGATCTTAACATAACAAATTTTTCAATATTTTTATAAGTTCACTAGCTCGATATATTAACTAATTTAGATAATACACCTTGAAATAGAGGAGGGGATAATAATACTAAGAACACTAAATATTATAAAATCAATTTTATTTATCCTTTAAACATAAACCTCATTAATTAAAATGATGCGGGATGATGATAATAACGACAATAATGACAAGGTTTCAACTACAGCTCTAGGACTAAGCCTAAACATAAAACTAAATTTTATAAAGAAATTCATATTTTCTTAATTTTAGTTTTACTTATATCTTAAATAACTAATATTCAACCATGTGATGTGAATAATCACACTTAACAAAGACTACACTTAATAAAATATATCCCTCGTTTAATAAAACAAACAATATTTTTACTCGCTACATATCATAAAAATTTTGATAAATATGAAAAAGAAAAAAATATATTGATATATACAACCTCAGATAATTTTCTCCCCCTCCCTCATTTTATTCAAATTTCCCCATAAATTTTAAATGTAATTATATAAGGAAGGATAAATATCAAGAATATGGGAATAATAAAGTATTATAACTAGGTATATGGAAACAGTGAAGTGAGTACACTCGTATTCAATAAAATATAACTAGGTATACGACTGTAGGTCTTATCCCTTTATTTTTTGGTTAGTGCTTTTAAACAAATACTAAGTGAATATGGCTAGCAGGGCGCCACTAGATTATCTGAATCTAGACATGGTTATATCTAATAACCTTTACATGTATTTGATCCTTTTTGGTACTTTATTTTAATAAAAATGAGAATTTGCTTTTGAGCTATCACTATAAGCACTAATAGTTAGGTAAAAGTAAAACATCTTTAAACAAGTGGAGTTCATTGAACATAAATCATTTCTCAGATCTTAACATAACAAATGTGTTTCAATATTTTTATAAGTTCACTAGCTCAGATTATATATAACTAATTTAGATGGCAATTCACTCATCCTTGCATGAAATAGATGATGGGTGTGGTTATAATAATACTAAGAAATCACTAAATATTATAAAATCAATATTTATTTATGGCCTTTAAACAGTTAAACACTATTAATTAAAACTGACGTGATGATGATATAATAACAATAATGAAAGGGTTTCAACTACAGCTCTAGGACTAAGCCTAAACATAAAACTAAATTTTATAAAGAAATTCATAATTATTGTTAATTTTAGCATATTTACTTATATCTTAAATAACTAATATTCAACCTTGATATATAATAATCACACTTAACAAAGACTACACTTAATAAAAATATCCCTCGTTTAATAAAACAAACAATATTATTACTACAGTTTAAATAAAAAAATCTAGATAAATATGAAAATGAAGAAAAAGCAATAATTATGAATTTCTTTATAAAATTAGTTTTATGTTTAGGCTTAGTCCTAGACGTAGTTGAAACCCTTGTCATTATTTCTTATTATCATCATCATCCGCATCAACTTTTAATTAATGAGCTGTTTAACTGTTTAAAGGCCATAAATAAATATTGATTTTATAATATTTAGTGATTTCTTAGTATTATTATCACCACATCCCGTCATCTATTTCATGCAAGGATGAGTGAATTGCCATCCTAAATTAGTTATATATAATCTGAGCTAGTGAACTTATAAAAATATTGAAACACATTTGTTATGTTAAGATCAGAGAAATGATTTATGTTCAATGAACTCCACTGTGGTTTAAAGATGTTTTACTTTTACCTAACTATTAGTGCTTATAGTGATATGGCTCAAAAAGCAAAATCTCTCATTTTTATTAGAAATAAAGTACCAAAAAGGGATTCAAACCCAGTACATGTGAAAGGTTATTAGATATAACCATGTCTAGATTCAGATAATCTAGTGGCGCCCTGCTAGACCATATTCACTTAGTATTTGTTTAAACATGCACTTAACATCAAACCAAAAAATGAAAGTGGATAAGACCTACAGTCTGTATACCTGAGTTATATTTTATTGAATTACGAGTGTACTCACTTCACGTGATTTCCATATACCTGAGTTATAATACTGGTTATTAACAATTTCTCCATAATTCTTGATATTTGAACTCCTTCACTTATATGGTAATAGTTATATTGTAACCATCTATAATTATTTGAGCGACCTTTTATTATGTTACAATGTATATATATATATTACATGCTTACAGGTAGAATAACCAGGAAATATAATAAAGTTTTCCTAATACTTATTGCTTGCAGAATTAAGGAAAATAAAGTGTGACTTGGTTAATCATATATGCTTGTAAATAGAATATATAAAAGTGTATAAAACCCCAAGCTGACCTAAAAATGGTACTATATATATATATATATATATATATTCTGCCATTTAATTATATATGGTACAAATATATTGGCATTTTGTAAAAGCTAAAAAAAATAAATTTAGATTTTTTTTTTTTATTAGTATAATTTTTTTTAAATGTACAATGAAAGTTAAAATTTTCATCCATATTTTTTTTTATCTAATTAAAAATAAAAGTAAAAATTGGAAAGAACAAAAGACACACAAATTACTAATCTAGATAAGCTAATAGAAAAATATTTTTGGTTGATTAAAGATGGCTAAAAGATTTTATAAAAAAAGAAAACTTTATAACTGGAAAATGATAAAGAATGTTCAAGATTATAAACCTAAACACCATGATAATAATAACATATGTAGAAGTCTGAAAACTGAACCCAGAATATAAAAAAAAAAGATACCAGTTAGATCAACATCTTGTTTTGTCTGTTTTTTTTTATGGTTGGTCTTGGATAACAAAAATATATCCAGGATCACTCTACACTGAAATAATTCTGCATGTTGGAGTGGGCCAAGGCCTTTTCTGACATCATTCCTGAAGACGGACACCAGAAAAGCTTTTGTGATCAAATAGTAGGATAGACCAAGATCAACTTATAACTGATGGCCAAGCTCATTTTTCTACAAAAAAAACTATGCATAGTAATCTACAATCTTCTTGCTAAACTTACCTGTAAGCCAAGATTAACTTTTCCCAATTGTGACTTAAAGTTTGCAAAAAACTCTTAAAAAAATAAGCTTAAAATAATCCCGATAGAGACTTTAATTTTATTGTTCAAGAGACATTTGTTTATCCAAGAATTTTAATTGTTTAACTGTTATTTTTTATTAATGGATTCATGTCTGGATTAGCGTGTATTCTCTCCAGTTTTAATTAATTAGTAATTTTTCTTTAAACATTTTAATTTGTTAGAATAAAATATTTATTTCTAATATCAACTTTTCATTGTACATTATTGATGATTATTATTAAATTTATTAATAATAGTTTAGTAAGATTTGAAAATATAATTTACCTTTGCCAATATGTGTTGACTAAACTCCAGGAATAATAATATCTAGAAAATAATTCTAGTTATGGTAAAATATGATACAGAGTCTTTTAAAAACATTTTTCTTTTAATTTTCAAGACACGATGCAACAGATTTCAGTGGATTCTTATGAATCCTGGTGCCCTTATAAAAGAAATAAAAGCTGATTCTGTCGATAGTGTAAATTGTAACAATTACTAGGTAGAGTTGATTAGGAAATATAGCTATGTTTTTAGAAATAGGAATGAAACTTTCTTCTTTTTCCATAACTTGATCAACTCGGGCATTTTATGTATAACAGACCTAGTCAGAAGGGCAAAACACTTCAATATATTGTAATTTTCACATATGAGTTTATAGGCATTGCTGTGATACTAATACTTATAACAAAATGCTAAAGGTCATGCATATGGAATAAATTTTATATGCATTTTAAAATGTTAAAAACAAGTGTAAAGATAAAACATGTTCCTATTTTTTTTTATTTTAAAAACTAATATTACGACTTTAAATAAATGAAACATTGCTATGGAAAACAATCACCAGTGACTGAGGGGAAATAAAAATAAAAACTTGCTATGGGAACAAACAAAAGCTTACAAACTAAATTTGCTTTTCAAGAAACTGGGAAAAGAATTGTAACACACTTTGCTATGATATTTCTTACTGTTAAAAAGTCAATGAAATTGTGTAGAGATTTTTAGTTTATATCATGCATATTTTGGGGTAGAGAATCCTCCGGGATGTTTTTTCTCATCTTTCCAGTAGTGTAGCTGAATATAGATCTATGACTTAAAATTTAATCTTGATCTATTCATCATTATTAAATGCTGAAGTTATATTAACATTTACTTGCTGAAGAAAGTAAAATATCAAGCATCTAAAACATATTTTTATGATTAATACATAAATCTATTTATTTTAAATGCTCAGAATAAAACTTCAATAAAAACTCTCATAAGGAAACTACCTCGGAGGCAACCAATAGAAGCTAAAATCTTATATTGCCAGAAAAATTTAAATTCAATGATTAATAATTATGTTTTCATGTTTATAGATACAAAATGTGCAAGTGAGCTCACAACGCTGTAAAAATAAATCAACTAAAAACTTTCTATAGGTAGTCTCAGAGATATTGTAAGTTACAAAGATTTTTTTATACCATGCATGATCATCATATAAGTTTCTGAATTGTAAATATGTAAATAGATTTATTATTATTATTATTATTATTATTATTATTATTATTATTATTATTATTATTATTATTATTATTATTATTATTATTATTATTATTATTATTATTATTATTATTATTATTATTATTATTATTATTATTATTATCATATATTACTATTTTTTCATTAAAGTTATTGTTTGTGTTAATAATTTTGTGTTTGTCATTCCTCATACAAACCAAGCTTATCATTTATTTGTTAATGTGATAATTTATTAGATGGAGAGGGGTAACAATCAGGAAATATAATTTAATCTGCATGAAAACTTGTTTTTATTTAGGCTCAATTTGATCATTACTTGTGACTAGAATCTACTTGTCAATTAAAATAAATTGTATTCAATCACTCCATCATATACATGGTCACCCGTTAGCTGTCTTTAAATTCCTCTAGACAAAATATTATTTGCCAAATATCTTTTATTATTTTATTGTTAGCTGGTTTCATTACCAGTTGTTTATTTGGGCTTACCATTAATATATATATATATATGTGTGTGTGTTAATTAAATGTTTATGTGTATATAATGTGTGTATAAATTAATCATAATCAAAACCAATAAAAATCGTTTGCAGCATTTTAATTTTAAATTTCCACTATATTTATTGAAAAATATATTAAGAAAAGAACATTTGAGCATCATTAATAATGGTTTTTATAGAACAATATTTTAAAATAAAAAGATTTTGTTTACCTGAGAGAAAATATTGTTGAAGATATTTTTGAAATGAAAGAATAAAACAATAGCAATAAAGAAACTATTTATTTTTTGTTTAGGAAAAGAACATAAAAAAGAAACAGTAAACACAAACTATAATATAAAGTATAATGCAAAACTAAAGAAATCACCTTAAATTAAAAATCAAATTGAAAAATGAGAAAATATTAAATTCTGTAAGCACATCTCAATACATTTATAAGTCAGAATAAACCAAAATCTATGTTAATCATATTACAAATTCCTTATCTTTCTTGTCATATTTTTTCACAATATATCTATATATCAATATAAATAATAAAATTTAAATCGTATATTTGATTATTTAAGTGGAAAATAGTCTGTTTCTGTCGCATTAAAAAAAAAGAAACAATGTATATCTTACATTATGTATGTGTATATGTGTGATAAATTGATTAATAAGCTTGATAAATATTTGTCAACGGTTCGATATAGAATTATCATTCAGCATAAAATCTTCCAGACCAAACTTTCGTAGAGATGTATATTGAATGGAAAAGCTAGAGATTTGAATTTTCACAGAAACGATAGTCAGAATTTATGTGTGTCAAATACAACAAATTTTTATATAACATCATCATCATCATCTTCAACCAATATTGACCCACTGCAGGATGAAAGTGTCTCTAAATTCAGACCGTCTTCTCCAATCTATAGCATCTCTTCTCCACATCATGCCAGCACACTTTTTTATTTCATCCATCCATCTCTCATGTCGTCTCTTTCTAGTTTGTTTGCAATATATTGGGATATAGAGGCTAAATCCTCCATACTTTAGCAGCACTTAGGGTAAGGCAGAGTAATCAATGGATGCAAGAAGGTTTGTGTATAAAATCCCTTCATCCAATATTCACAGACCAGTTTCTAGTTTGTAGATTCATTAGTGAGGAGCCTTGGATCTGAGATCATTGCCCCATCTTAAGATCTAGGTGTAGTGCTATCAGGTCCAAAGCAAACTCACTGATGAAAGCTATAAGCTAAAAACTAGCCTGGAGATATTTGATGATTAGGCACCAGATAAGAATTTTATACACAAACCTTGTTGCATCCATTGATGACTTACTTGCACTGAGTAGTGCTAATGTATGGAGAGTTTAGCCTCTGTGTAAACAGTTTGTGTAAGCCTAGTGAATGGGGATCATGTGATGTTAATATCTCAGGATGTAATATACAGTGTATTTAAACCACTTATTTTTTTAATACTATGTATTCTTTAATATGCAGTGATAATAGCCACATTATCCAATACATTTGGCAAATTATATAATATTTATATTATCATATTTTTTCAATAGGTTATAATACAGATATCAATTTTCTCCACCTATTACAAAACATGAAGGCTTCAGGAATTGATGAATCAAATTCTGCTTATGTTTATAGTCAGTTGTCCTAGTATTCAAATTGCAAAAGCAAATTTATTTTAATAAAATTTATAAATTGAAAGGCTGACTATTATTGCTATATTTAGGATTGAGTGTTTCAGAACTGTGGTGTATCCTCTGAATAAGATTTTTTGTTGAAGTATATATGCAGGCTTAATCCAGAGTGAGATCAGTTGGTTCCCCTAAATGTTTCATCAATCAAAAATCTTGTATAAGAAACAATTGACTATGATGATTTTTTGTGGCAGAAATTTAACTTGTCATTTTAAATTCAAAATATATAAAAAGATGTCTTAAAAAATAAAGGTTAAAACTGGAAAATGTGATAATTAAAGACTAGAATATTTAATAAAACATAAAAAAATATTTCATTATAAAAAAAAGTAATTACATTAATGTCTCCTATTAGAAATCCACAGTGTTATAGTTTTATACCATAAAAGCTATAAAATACATCCCATAATGCTCCTAAGAAAAGGAATCGTTGTTTATAATTATTACTTCAAATTTGATTTTTTGAGAAGTCAGCACAGCCACCTTGCAAGCAAGCAGTTGCTTGCAGATGTTTGTCACAGGTTCGCTTCCTGCCCGATGCTTTGACATATGAAAAAGAATATTATATTTGTATAAAAATGTAAACATAAAATTTCAAAAATGAAGCAATAAAATTACTTTAATTTAAAATAGCTTCTAATTGGAATCATTGGGTTGCTAACCTTACAATGTTATTATAATGAAATAAGTTTAATTTTCATTATTGTAAGCATTATTTACAACAAGTATTATTTAAAACAAGCCATATGGCTAGAGAGTTTATAAGAAGCTTGAGTGCAACATCAGAATTGATACTAGGATCCTCAGGCCCAGTCAGAAGCTCTACTTACTACACCCACTGTACAGGGTATAGGTATTTTAATATTTGTTTAACAAAGTATAAAAAAAATAGTCATAATTTGAAAAAGTGGAGAAAATTTACTTACATTTAGACTACAAGCATTGTTAAATATGGCTAGATCTGAAGAAGGGACATAAAACTTACACTGAACTAAATATAAACTAATTTGATTTCTGCAAAAAAACTATCTAAGATACTGTGATGAGCACACATTTAATTTTAAAAATTCTATGTTATTCAGACATATGAAAATGTAAAGAGGTATCACATACCAGATGTAGCTATTGTGGAATGATAAAAGAAGTGTCAACTTGTGAGAAGGTGTAAATGCATAACAAAAATATTTCAGTTCTGAATTTTTTTAAAAAAGAATAACTTCTAAGTTTTCAGATTGCAAATTTGAAACTCAACTAGATTTATCATATTTATATGTTGGATTATTTCCATCATCTAATATGAGTATTGAATGTCTTTAAAAAATTTAACTTTATTTAAATATTCCAAATACATTCAAGTATAGCATGCAGGTTAGTATAGGCACACTATTTTGAGTGGTACTATTCTCCCCTCTTCTTCAGGTGTTGCTAGCCTGACCAGTGATAGTACTAGCATGGGTATTAAACCTGGACCCTTAGATTCTTTGAATATTGAATTTTAAAGCAATACTCTAACCAGCATTACCTTAAAATTCAATATTCAAATAATCTCAGGGTCCAAGTTCAGTTCCCATGCTAGTACTGCCACTTATCAGGCCAACAATACTTGAAGAAGAGGGGGAGAATAATACCTCTCAAAATATTGTGCATATTCTAATCTACATGCTATTAATAACAGTTGAATGTATTTGGAATATTTAACTAAAGTTAATTTTTTTAAAGACATTCAATACTCATATTATATGATGAAAATAATCCACCATATAAACACAACTAAACCACTATCATCACCAACCATCAGGAAAACATCAACTAGATTAAAATGATATTTTCTATGAGTCATGATTAATTAAATTAAAATGAAGCATGTTGAAAAAAAATGAATTAATACAATATGTATTTTACAATTTATTTTTGATAAACTTTTTATTTTGTAATTATCTAATCAATAAAGCTTTATTTTTCTTGCAGTGCTAATAATTTTTTTAGTAATGGTTTACAATTTTATTAATTTTACATAAGTGCAGTCATAATTAGGCACAAAGTTAGCTAAGAAAATGTAATATACAATTGATTATTATGTTTTTACATATTTTTTGTTGATATTATTTTAGCATAGAATTATATATTTTCACCTGAAGGAATTACAATTTTTATAAATATAAAATCACTAGATAAATATTAGATAGATAAAAGTTGCCTTTGAGTATATATATACACATAAATAATTAATGGTATAAACAATATTGTAGTTTATATTCTTTTGAAGCGCTTTTGATTACATAGTAATCCTCATAAGCTTTAACTGAATTTGAAATTTTTTAAACTTAACGATACATATATTTCCATAAGCTGTGTGTATGGGCATATATGCAACTTTCCTATTAATAACATCATGCTTATATTTATTGATCAAAATTGCCTCTTTAATTTTCCTCTTTTTATGATTCCTTTCCTCCATTAATATTTTTATTTCATTACTATTAAATGTAAACATATGGTTACAAGTTTTTTTATGCGCAAAGAATATTGAAGTTGTATCAAATTGACTATTTATATTATTTTTAATTCGCTTATTTAATAATTGATGCTCCTTCAATCTTTTTTTCCACAGAACATCTTGATTCACTGATATATAATTTTTGACATTCACATGAAATCTGATAAATTATATTACTTCTTTGCAATTTAGAAATTATACTCTTAGAATTATTAATCAATCGATTAACATTTGGAGGAACACAAAATGAAATATTATACTTTTCTTTAAATATATTCTTAATTAATTTAGATTGCATGTTATTTATAAATGGCATAGATATCCATTTTTTTATTATCTAAGATAACATTGCAAACCCTCTTCTAATTATTAAATGAATTTACTGTATGCAAGATTTGGTTTTTATCATAACCAACCTTTAAAAGTTCATTAGTAAATAGTTCAATATTTAAAATTTTATCACTCTTATATTTACATAAACGTGATTTAAAATGAATATAGCCTCTTTCTCCAATAGGTTTAAAAATTAATTTATAATTTAAATCAGTAGCATCTCTAAATATTTGTAAATCCAAAAATTTTATTTTTCCATTTTGTTCATTCTCAATAGTCCATTCTAAATTGTTTAAATTATTCAGATTATATAAAAGAACATCAATAATGTCTTTAGGACCATAAACAAAAACATCATCAACATATCTAGTATAAATTTTAATATCTTCAAAATTATAAGAATTAAATATAATATCTTGACAATGTAAAATTACAAATTTGTGTTACCATAGGTAATCCCATTGGCCATCCTTTATCCATTTTATAAAACCTATCATTATATGTTGCAATAATATTATCACTTATAAATTTTATTGATTCAATACAAAAATTTATTAAATGCTTATTTACTGACATATTAAATAGTTCAATTTCAATTAAACTTATAGATTCAAGATGATCAATTGATCCATCCAATTCCATTACATCCAATGAAGCTAACAGATCATTATCATTTATTTTTATATTTTTAATTCTATCAACAAATTCATAGGAAGATGCAATTGTATATCTTCTGAAACTCAACATATCTTACAACAATTTACCAATATATTTAGCTGTTTTGTACATAAATGATCCACCAAAATCAATCATCAATCTTAGAGGATTTCCTTCTTTTTGATGTTTAATGTTAACAAATATTCTTGGGCATATAAACATAGATGGATATATGTCATAATATGTACAATCATTCATAAAATGACTTTTAGCCTTCTTTAAAATATTATTTATAAATTTCACATGTTATCCCTCCATGTTATAACTATCAATAATATCAAATCCCAATTTACTCATTTGTGTTTCAATTTTATCATTCATGCATCTTTTTAATAAAACATATCTATAAACCTTTAACTTCTTTCAAACATATATTTTGCTCAGTTCTAAGATTTTTAAAATCAGAAATAGCATAATTCCATGACCAATAATATCTATTAGTTATTTTATATTTAGAAATCTCCTTAATAATATTATTACAATCTTGTAAATTCATATTATCATCAAAAATGTTCTGCACTGAAGTAATCAATTCCATATTATAATCTTTCCATACACTTCCTACATAATTTGAAACATATTGTAAAATATATTTTTGTGTAAAACTAATTTTTTCATCTGTTAAATTCACGTAATTATCATCAACATAACTATTTGGATAATAACAATTATATAAAAAGTCAATTTTCTTATCAAAATATATGTTTGAAAGAAGATAAAGGTTTATGGATGTGTTTTATTAAAAAAGATGCATATAATGATAAAATTAAAACACAAATGAGTAAATTGGGATTTGATATTGATAGTTATAACATGGAGGAACAACATGTGAAATTTATAAATAATATTTTAAAGAAGGCTAAAAAAGTCATTTTATGAATGATTGTACATATTATGAAATATATCCATCTACGTCTATATGCCCCAGAATATTTGCTAACATTAAACTTCAAAAAGTAGGAAATTCTCTTAGACCAATGATTGATTTTGGTGGATCATTTACATATAAAACAGCTAAATATATTGGTAAACTGTTGGAAGATATGTTGGGTGTTGTAAGATATACAATTACATCTTCTTATGAATTTGTTGATAAAATTAAAAATATAAAAATAAATGATAATTATTGTTAGCTTCATTGGATGTAACAGAATTACATGGATCAATTGATCATCTTGAATCTATAAATTTAATTGAAATTGAATGAATTAATATGTCGGTAAATAAGCATTTAATAATTTTATTATTAAATCACTAAAATTTATAAATGATAATATTATTGTTTTAAAATATATTTATTAAACATAGTAACATAGTAATATACAGTTAAACTTTATAAAAATTTACATAGCATTCAGAATGAAACTTGAAAAAGTCAATGTAGAGAAAAGGGTATCTTAATAAGATTAAGAGGAAAATAAAACTTTCACCCAAGTATCATCATGTAGACTCACAGGTGAAAGCAGAGAGTCTCACTGCTTGACTTGATCAAGAAGCTTAATAAAGACACTTAGAGCCGAGTCCTGAGAATGACCAAAGATGAGCCTGCAATGTGTCAACCATAAAGAAAATGTTATAAAGATAGATAATCTTATTGCTGCAAACGATCCCTTCTTAAGAGTGTTAGAAACAGAAAGAGCATCCCTAAGATCCAGAGAGACATTCACAACAATAAAGTCCCTAATCGACTTAAGAACAGGACAGATATAGAAAATATGGAGAATTGTCTCATCATATAATCTACACAACTGACACTGAGACGAAATCCTAATGAAGCCTCTGCTGGTCACTAAAAAATAACTTGTTGGGAGTGCATTTAAATTTAGTTTAAGTACAAAATCAACATGTCTTGCTTCAATGAAAAGAAGTTTCATTTTACGCAAGAGAACTTTATTTGAAACACCTAATGAAGTCAAAAGAGGAGTATAATGTGGAAATTTTAATTTATAAACATCCCAGAATGACAATTTCCCATCAAGCACAACTTGAACCGAGGGTATCGACTTAATAACTGACTTCCATAAATCAGCAATCCAATAACTTGAAAATGGAGGTGGCGTATCTGTAGGATCAATAACCAAAGGAAGGGATAACTGAGCAAGCTTTAGACAAGTTACATGAAGAAAAGATATAGATCTCTGAAGATATAGAGTTGAGACTGAGTGCAAACCTAGACCATTTAAAAGCTTTGGCATTTGAATTTTAGCAATACTGATGGCTACGACCTTGTTTTTTCAAAATAATTTTGAACAAAGTGAATTTATAGCCCTCTCAAAACACTTTGTTGCCTAATAATTGGTAAATAATAACTAAGCCTTGAATATACCAAAGAGTTCAAGAGTGTAACCTTACCCATAAGTGAAATATTTATATTAACAAATGATGCAACTATCCTTTTTGTTTTATCAAGAATAATATTTTGAATCTGCCTTGTAATTACTGAACGAGATAAAACTATTGGAAAACCAAGGAAAGATTGAGGCTTGGCTGTGAAAGTGAAAATAATTGATAAACCAGATTTAATTTTCCACATTGCGGATTTTGTAACATTAATATGAAGATTAAAAGTATTAGAAAAAGAGTCCAATATTTGCAACAAAGCCAGAAAAAAGATCTATCAGGAAGAAAGACAGAGACATCATCTACATAAGAAATATGATGAATAGTCTGTTTAAGAGCAGGAACATAGATACTAGGCAGTTTATATTCTATCTGTAAAAGTAACAGATTTAAATATGTAATAAAACATAATGTGGCAAGAGGAGATCCCTGTGTCACTGAGAGATGCAGATGAAAACCATCTGCAAGTTTACCATCCAATGAAGTAAAGATGGACCTGTTAAGTAGAAGACTGGCTATAATAGGGACATATGGAGTAGGAACCTGATAATCCCGAAGAGTCTGAAACAAAACAGAAGGCAGAACACAATCAAAGGCTGATGTGAAGTCCAATTGAATGACCACAGGTTTTGATTTATTATGATGCCTAATATACTCAATAATAAGAAGAAAAAGCTGAACAGCTTCAGTTGTTGAATGACCCTTCTTTGCAAATTGAAATTTTGATAAATGAAGATAAATATTATTTTGTATATGATCTTTAACAATAGATTCAATAGTCTTTATCAAAAGAGGTGTCATAGAAATAGGACGAATATTAGATAATGGAGAAGGAGTTAATTTCTTCTTAAGAAAAGGGACCATCACCACCGGATAGAGATCAGGAATATTTACAAAATTGTTAGCTAGAATATCAACCATATTACGAACTATTGGAGCTGTAACAAATGAAAGATGAAGAAGGACAAACCTGGGAATACCATGAATCCCAGGATGTATATTGTCTGGAAAAGAATTTAATTTTTGAATAATCATAGTTTCAGTTATATTATGACTAGAATCAAGCTCAGATTCATTCCAGATGTCGCCAATTCTAAAAGGCAACATTTGAAGCTTAGTTTTAAAATGATTACATAGTTCAAGCAACATAATAGGGCCAGAACATACTTTATTTCCTGTGTCAATCATTAATGGAGTAGGTTTAGAATAAGCACCTAAAGCCCATCTAATATAACTTCGTGTCCAGTTATGATGATTTTGAAGAAAAATTTTAGACCGTTTAATAGCCACATAATGAGCAAGAGATTTCTGTATATCATGATACTGCACTTTAAGTTGCATAATATTTTCAATGGTAGAATCAAAAGAAGAAAGATTATAAAGTTTGGATGAAATATCATCCAATTGCTTAAGTAAAAACTATGGACCTTTTGTCTTTCTAGTATAAGAATTAATAATAGAACTGAGAATACCAACAAAAGAAGACCATGCCGATATGGCAGGTAATGAAAGAATATCCACTTTTCTAAAAAGAATATATGCCTCTGAAAAAATTGAAGCAGGAGCTGTTAATTTATTTAAGAGCCTTATTGTAAGAGAACTATGAGACTGAGCAACAAAGGAAGTATCAATCAACAATGCAACATGCATAGCCAAATGATCCGAGAAAGGAACAACCTGAAGCTTTGCTAAAATGTCAAGGTAAAGCTCAGGAGAATAGTAAAGAAGATCAATTAAAGAAGTGGTGCAATGAGTATAAAAGGAAAATGCATTAAGAGGAAAACATACTTCACCAGATAAAAATACTCTATTAAAAAGATGTAGGAATTTATTATTAAAATGCATGTAACACATATTGAAATCACCAAGAAATATAGTTGGATAAGAATTTGAAGACAAAAGAGAATTAATTTTATTAAATATAGAATGAGCAAAGAGGAACTCACTCTTAACATATAAATAAATGATATTCAGAGTAAAACTTCCAAATGTAATATTGGTCATCAAAAAATTATGATCCAAATGCATGATTTTGATATCATTAAAAGCAAGATGCTTACTTACAAGCAAAGTGACACCAGATGAAGCAGATATATTAGGAACATAATAAAATGAAACAAGATTTTGCATTAAATCACGAATTCGATAACTGGAATGATTATGTAGCTTTGTCTCTCCAAAGCATGCAATATGAAAATTGCATTTCTGAAGCCAATGCATTATAGCATAAACTCTAGAAATAGAATTTAAACCTCTAACATTAACAGCAATAACATTAAGCAGCAACATATATATATATATATATATATATATATATATATATATATATATATATATATATATATATATATATATATATATATAAATGAGAAAATATTAATGCAAATCATCTGTGAAGAATTCAGGTATAAGATTAATTTGTGAATTGGGATCAGAAGTATGAGATAATGGAGATGAAGGACCGTTATTTAAAGTAAAAATAGAATCATTTTGAGGAGAAGGTGACAGCGAAAGATCTAACTGCTGAGAACTTTTATCTCCCGACCATTTACTTTTTTTAATGTCCTTTTTTCTAGAACTCTTTGAACGTCTAGTCAAATTAGTTTTCAAGACAGAGGGTGCAGTATTAGAATCAGGATTAGAAAAATTATTTTCAAGTTGCAACTCTGAAGAATCATAAATCTTCCTTTTATTGTTAGAAGAACTAATATCAGTTATAAGTGCTTGATCTTGCAAAGATGGACAACCAAGAGTAGACTGAATGTTAAACCTATTCTCCTTCAATAACATATCCTCATTTTGAACTGTATGAGATGAGTCAAGTGATGAATGAGTAATGTCAGTCGGAATAGAAACAACAGACCCACTGACCTTACTTAAATCAGTAGAAACTTGTGGTGGAGATGAAAGAGTAACATCAGATTGTTGCACAGTGATATGTTCACTCAAATGCTGCTTTTGCAAATCTTGCAAAACTATAGGACTACATCTATAAGTACATGTTTTCTTAAGCTTGCAAATATTGCAAAACCCCTTTGGACAATCTTTAACAAGATGAGTCCTCTCCTTACAAACAAAACATTGAGGTTGTAAACCTTTGATAGAGATATGTATTGGACCTTTATCAGTCTCTAAAGTAGATGGAATATCAATCAAAGCAAGACCTTTATTTAACTTTAAAGTAAAAGCAGCTGAGTTGCTGAGTAACTCTAAACCAACTCTTTTCTCAGTAAGATATTTAAATTGAGTTATTTCACCTAAATTAGAACATTGCCTCTGAAGATCCTTAGCTCCAAAATTGGGATAACAATTTCTCACAAGACCAAAAGCTAGCCTAGGCCTGTCCATATCAATAACAACTAAAAATCTGTGATTTAATAAAAGCTGTTGTCTTCTAAACTTTTCCTTCTCCAAGACATGTGAAACTCCAATATGATGTAACGTTTATTAGCGTGATGATATAGCCTCTTGATAGCATCACCAAGTTTCAAATCCTTCAACAACTGGAAAAACTCATCAACAGGGAAGTTATAAAGCTGACAATTACTGTCTGTAGTTGTAAGAATCAAAGTATTGCTATTAGAAAAGTGTAAAAAAGAATTGAATAAAACCACTGGTATCCTAGAATTAAATTGAACACTTATATTTTGATGTTCATCAACCAAATCTTTATGATTAGAGAAATTCAATATGGATGTATCTGCAGAAACATCTGACATTATTTGTTCTTCATCATTCAGATCTAAATAACCAAATTTGTCTGACTGTGATTGTGCAAGTTCAGAGACTACATTATTATTAAGAACATGAGCATAACTTTTCTTTTTAACCTGAATATTATACACTTGTGTTGTATTTTCTTTCAAAGTAGGAAAGGAAATATCCTGTTTCTGAACTGAAGTTTTTTTATCTGAAAGAAGCAAATTTCCATTCAAAGAATTAGATTCAGAACAATGTAAAAGAGTATCAGATAATGAAAAATCATTCAAATGTAAAGATCTCAAATTCTGTTTCATAGAATGTTGAATGGCATTAGAAGCAATAGAAAATTGTGGTACTGCAGGCAAATACATTGATAGTTTACTAGAAGATAGAGGCGGACTAGAAGTAATTAAATCAGAAGTTTCTAAATGAATGTTTTTTACTCTGTCAGAATTTGCATCTGCTAGAACACAATTTGCCTGCAAAGCAACATCCATTACTTGAGATTTATCTTTGGCTAGTAATGTTTCATAAGACCTGATATTATACTCCAAGTCAGATGATGTAGTGGTAATATCACCAACTGAAACTGATAATTTTTTATGGTGCAAGGTCTGCAAAGGCTTGGACAAAGAAGAACTAGCAACAGTCTTTAAATTATTATGCCTTGGAGATAGCTGCTTCAATAAATCTTTATTAGAAGAATGCATACCATTTAATTTGGCAAAATCTTTTATCCGTGAGCGTGTTCTATGTGAGATAAAATCATGTCCACTGGCTTGTAAAGAAATGTTTTTTTTAGATCCATCAAAAATATATATGTTGTTAGTCTTTTGAATGTCTCTATTTTTTTGGCAACTTGAATTCGCATTAGAAGTCACGGATAGCATTTTCTTTTTAGCATTGATATTCTGAATTTTACTAGAGACATTTTTAACTTTAAAAAGCGGTTTTAAACTATCTGCTCTTGTTAAATCTTGCATACTTGAAGCTTTTGATCTATTAATGACAGAGCTTGAACAATGCATTAAAGAGTCACTTTTAACATTTGTTTTTTTGTTTACATTCGAAGATTCTTTTCTATTGAGCGTCGATGATTCTAAACGTTTCTTAGAACCACTCATTTTTAACAAAAAAGAGGTAATTTGGAAGAACAGCACCTACCTTGTACTTACAAAGTTTTTTTTTAGTAAATTTCAAGCATATAAAGCAAAAAAGAGTAACTTTAAATCCCAACGATACGTGATGTGATGTGATGTGATGATGTGATGTATTATGGCTTCTCCTTAAACGAAGTCAAGAATATCTCAGCAATTATGCCCAGATAAACCTGTTGGCCACTTTCTTTTACATTCTCCACTCTAAATTTACCCATAATCTGCTCTATCCCATTTCCACAACATAATTTTTGTCAACTCTATAACCTTTATATCTAAATCCCCCTTATCTTTTCCCAAACCCAGCATAAAAACCAATAATTCACTTTCTGTATAATCACTCTTTTCATATTTATTTTTCCACAACTTCATTATATGTACCCTTTCTGTTTTCAAACATTTACATTCAATTAACAAATGCCTAATATTTTCAATTCCTTCCTTACATAATTTACAAAATAAATCACCCATATTTTTCCATTTACATGTATATTCTTTTGTAGCTAAAGATCCCATTCGAGCCTTAAACAATAAACTACTTTCCTTACTATTATCATATATTAACTCACACCTAATATTCTGTTTATTTCTATATATATTTAAACTCTTTTTACTCTCCATATTATTTCTCCATCTCTCTAACTTTCTAGTCTTTATTAATACATTTATTCTTTTATCCCATTCCTTACTACTATAACACTCAATAATCCTCTTAACACAATATCCCATAATATACTGATATAAATTCTTTATCCAAATCTTTTACATACCGCATTACCTTTCTCACCCATCTTGTTACCTGCCCTTTACTCATAACCCAATTAAATACTATTTTAGCTATTCTTTTATTATCCATAAACTGCAATCTACCAAACATTTTCATTTTACTTTTTGCATCTCTCATATGAAAACTTGACCATCCCATTTCTCCTTGATTTGCCTCCCTTGCTGTCCAATGCATATCTTCCTACTTCCCTTTGAGCTTTTTCTAAGTAATCTAATATCTTTTTACTAACATATAATGCATCATTACCATATAGACTAAGTCAACTAACGCCATCTAGTGGAATATAAAATGATAATATTATTGCAGCATATAATGATAGGTTTTATAAAATGGGTAAAGGATGGCCAATGAGATTACCTATGGTAGCACAAATTTGTAATTTTATGTTGTCAAGATATGAAGATATTATATTGAATTCTTATAATTTTGAAGATATTAAGATTTATACTAGATATGTTGATGATGTTTTTGTTTGTGGTCCTAAAGACATTATTGATGTTCTTTTATACAATATGAATAATTTAAATAATTTAGAATGGACTATTGAGAATGAACAGAATGGAAAAATAAAATTTTTGGATTTACAAATATTTAGAGATTTTATTGATTTCAATTATAAAAACCTATTGGAGAAAGAGGATATATTCATTTTAAATCACGTGTTCCAACGATACATAAAATGGCAAGTCTGAAATCATTTCGCATCACAATGATAAATTATGTAAATATAAGAGTGATAAAATTTTAAATATTAAACTCTTTTCTAATGAATTTTTAAAGGTTGGTTATGATAAAAACCAAATCTTGTGTACAGTAAATTCATTTAATAATTAGAAGAGGGTTTGCAATGTTATCTTAGATAATAAAAAATGGATATCTATGCCATTTATAAATAACATGCAATCTAAATTAATTAATAAAATATTTAAAGAAAAGTATAATATTTCATTTTATGTTTCTCCAAATGTTAATCGATTGATTAATAATTCTAAGAGTATAATTTCTAAATTGCAAAGAAGTAATATAATTTATCAGATTTCACGTGGATGTCAAAAATTATATATCAGTGAATCGAGATATTCTGTGGAAACAAGATTGAAGGAGCATCAATTATTATATAATCGAATTAAAAATTATGAAAATAGTCAATTTGGTACAGCTTCAGCATTTTTTGACCATGAAAAAACTTAAAATTATAGGTTTACATTTAATAGTAATGAAATAAAAATATCAATGAAAGAAAGGAATCATAAAAAGAGGAAAATTAAAGAGGCAATTTTGATTAATAAATATAAGGATGATGTTATTAATAGAAAAGTTGCAAATATGGCCATACACAGCTTATGGAAATATATGTAACATTAAGTTTAAAAAAAATTGAAATTCAGTTAAAGCTGATGAGAATTACTATGTAATAGAAAGTGCTTTAAAAGAATTTAAACTACAATATTGTTTATACTGTTAATTATTTGTTTTTATATATAATGATTTTATAAGGGGTATTCTACATATATATATTCTACTATATATATATATATATATATATATATATATATATATATATATATGTATGTTCTCATGTCCCACACATATATTATTTAATTGAGAAAAAAAAATTCTTTTATATTATATATAGATTTATGTATACATATATTATATGTGTAATATATAGTTGATAAATTAATAGGTGGTGAATGAATATAATGTTGTAAGAAATGATATTTTAATATGTTATTTTCTTATTAAATAATTAATATATTCAGTTATTTAGTTTTATTTTTGATTAAAATAAAGCAGATCAGAAAGAAAGTGTCAAATAAAGTGATCTAGATAAGAGATTGGGATTTGAAAATGTACACGTGCAAAAGAGTGTGAAAGAATAAGAACGTCTGTATAAACACAAAAACACTTTTACACCTATTTGTAAGGGCTATAGATTGCCAGCTTTGTTGTATTCTTTTTATCTGTATCTAAGATTTTTTTTTTTTTAAAGAGAGAGAGGTGCTTTGAGGAAGTAAAAGGTGATTATTAATTTTCTTGTAAAATCGCGATAGTACATCAACTTGTCAAACTCTGATTTTTTATCTTTTATCTCAAGATAAGATATGCAGGTGGTCAGTTTCTTTGACCAAAGATTGGCAATATAAATGAATGAAACTATTTAGAGAGGCTCAGTTTTTTTTTTTTTTAAAGTTGTTGAAGGAAAGATGTGACAGTCAATTTTTTTTAATATTGGGAAAAGGCAGTCACTCAGTCATGATTATTGGAGAGAGATGTAACTCAGTATTATTATTTTAGAGAGACACTCAGTCATTATTATTAGAGAAAGATGTAACTCAGTCATTTATTAATTTAGAGACTCACTCAGTCATTATTATTAAACAGAGATGTAACTCTCACTCAATTTTTTCCTCATTATTAATGTTAAAAAAAAAGGAAAAAGGGCAAGTGGGCAATTTGATTTTTTTTTTTACTCTTTAAAAATTGAACAAGGGAAAAGAAGGAAAAGACTCTTGTATAAAGTCAAAATAGACGAAGATGTGCGAATATACAAGTAATTCCCAGAAATATTAATATTGGAAAATGAGGGAAAATGGAACAAAATTGAATTTATAAG
The DNA here is from genome assembly GCA_028023455.1 of Epiperipatus broadwayi. Classification (NCBI taxonomy): domain Eukaryota; kingdom Metazoa; phylum Onychophora; class Udeonychophora; order Euonychophora; family Peripatidae; genus Epiperipatus; species Epiperipatus broadwayi. Next base: position 123,592 of record JAQFVV010013074.1, on the reverse strand, counting down.
AAGAGGTTATTGACAATTCTATGAAATGAGATTAACATATTTTTCTGAGTATAATACCATGACTCTGCATTGCTAAACCATTTTTTTCTGCTTCCTGATTAATACAGAATGAGTTAAAATCACTAATCTACTGTGGTCTCATATACCAATCAAATAATAACCAACAAAATGAAAGACTTTGAAGCCAACCACACAAGCTATATGAAATGCTTCTTTTCTGGCTCCTGGTCTATTAAAGACTCATTACCTTTGGATGAATGGAGAGGGGGAAGGAAGAGGAAAAGAAAATATATAAAATCCATATATAGCCAAGTTTGAAGCCATGAATCAAATTTTTGTTAAAGTTTACCTCAGTCATCTAAAGTGTCTATAGCGATTATTTTTTTACAAAATGGGAGAGACAAGCAAATCCACCAGTACATATTTATTAAAAAGTGTTTATAATAGCTCTTTTTAAAATGGTAGAAGGAAACCAATCAACAATAAATAATTTTAGAATTAAAGAAACAAGCAAGTCAATTGATTCATGTTTATCTTAACAGTATCTGCAATAACTTTCTTTTTTTTATGGAGCAAAGACAAGCAGTCTGAAAATTCAAACTCAGGACATTTATAAGAAGTGAAAGTGATCGGGTAACTATGAACTTTCTTTAACAGATTTTTATTCTTACTTATTAAAAGTAAACCTTAATTTACTGGTCAAGGCAATTTTTCTTTTGATACAGAAACATTAAAGTCTTGTTTATCTATAGTTATTTGCAATATCACACAACATAACACAAACATAGTTTAAATATTTAAACTTAAATTTTTCATTATTTTTATTATTATTTTTTTTATATTATATATTATAATGTTGAAATGTTTTTTTTTTTTTTTAATTGTTCTTTAGTTGTTAATGATAATGAGCAACCTATAAATATATGCATTTATAATGTTTTTTTATTATTTTATCTTGTTGCATATTAAAATTAATATCATGTATTTTCTTTTCTTTTGCTAAAAGGTTGCAAAAATATTTTTATATATGTAATTTGTGGGTATACATTTTAAACATATATGTTAACATTACCGAATGTGTGCATGTGTAACTGCTTATACAAACATGTCAAGGAATAGGTTATATATAAATAGTTTAAATATGAGAAATTATAAAGCAAGGCTTACATATGAATGGAAGTGAAATAAAACATACAGGATACATATGAAATTTATTCTATGATATAATAAGTTAGGAAAGACTTAAGTAAGCATTCCATAAAATGTATTTTTTTAAGCCAGCTTATTTTAAAATATCCAGAAATGACAAACCTATATTAAGTTTATTTGCTTGTGCTTATATAAATTTTTGTATTAATTTTTGAATTGAATTAAGGTAATAATAAGCCATTTATTTAATTATTGATTTGATTTTAAAGAAAGAAAGAAAGAGTAACAGTATTAATAAAATATAATTATATATATCTTAATTGGTTTTCCGAGTTCTTATTAAACAAAAAAATATTGTTGCGTTTCTCTTGTCTTGATTCTATCATTTTAATTCATCATCATTGCTCACAGTTATTAAGTATTATCATTCGTAAATATTGAGCAATCACTTGCTAATATTAAGCGCTCGCAAAATGTTAAGTAAACTAGAATGTTGATTTACATTTAGGTATTTAAGGGTTAAGCTTGATAATAACCAAATTTTAATAATTATAGTTCAACAATAGAAAGCTAAAATTGGGTTGTGTCCATGAATTATGATCATCCTCATCAAAGAGGGATATCGTGTTATTGATTAAAATGTTTCAAATAATACTATATAAGAGTTATGATCGCCATCATCATCATTAATAAATTATAATCACTCAATCTAACGTTTAACATAATTAATATATTTTAATAAATAGGGGTTTATGGAAAGTTGAATATTATGCAAAGAGATTCATGATGATCAATCATCATCACTAGTATTATTAAATCCTAATCTTAACTATAAAAGTATTTTAGTAAATAACTATAAACTTATATAAATGCTAGTAAGTGTAGTATTTAAATCTCAGTTTGAAATAGGATAATTTTTAATAAATGCATATGAGTTTATAAAGATTAATTTATTGTTGTGAGTTTATTAATAAGCTATGGCTGGTATCATCACTATCACTATTATTATCATTATTATTATCATTCATCATTATTATCATCATCATTATCACCTTTATATTGTGATAAATAATCTAGTTAAATGGCCATCAATATTAATAATGGGTTTCACGATGCTTGTTTAGAAGCCATTAATAAGATTATACATGTCTGTTCATCAATAAACATAAAATGAGCTAGCAATGTCTATAAGAATCTTTGATCTATAATATAAATTCTGGTAATATTGGGATATTGTAATTTTATCGATAAAGATAAAATGTAAGAATGTCATTTTTTTCATTAGTCATCCAAGTCATGTGTGATAAAAATGTACCGAATGAGTTTGAACTCAGTACACTCTAAACAGATATTTATCTAGATTTAAAACAATCTAGTGGCACTCGTGGGAAAACACATATACTTAGCTAAACTGAATGAAGAGTGATATAATCCCTTTCCAACTTCATAATATTAACTTTATATAATATATATTTTATAAGTTGTTATGAATAGCACCAGTGTGTGCATGTGACCATGAATGGTCTTATATGGTTGGAAAGAAGAATAAGAAGGATTCTTTGTTAAAAGAACCTAGTATGGGAGATAAGCATAATGCACTCCAAGAATCTCAAAGTGGGTAATTTTATTCAGTTGCTATATTTAATATTCTTTTATTTGATGACAATGGCCAGTATGTTTTATTGTTCAAATGACATCCCCAATATTTAGATATTATTAAATCTTTAATGATGATAGTTTTAATTGTCATTGTTGTTATTTTATATGGAGAAATGAGATAACTTATTTATTTCATTATTAATGTGACAGAATTAATGTTAGGATGGTTGCAATCGGGCTATAAGGTTAGATTTAGTTATTGAATTATAGCAACTATCATTTCATCACTCATCTATTTATCTATACTGTGACAATGTTTACTTACTGTTACAAATAACAGATTAGATAAACATATATGTTAATAATGGATCATTTTCTATCAATTTATTATTATTTCTGTTACAAATGTCTTCTTTCAGTTACAAACTTCAATTCTTTCCGTTACAATATATATATATATAATATTAAAAGATTGGAGTTGGTCTGAACCTATTCCTAGAAGAGATGATAGTAGATGGACAATTGAAATCTTAAACTGGATTTCAAGAGATTGTAAAAGACCCAGAAAGAGATGACATGTGAGATGGATAGGTGAAATAAAATGTGCAGGAGTGCTGTGGAGAATTGAGGTTAAAGATTGAAGAAGATGGATTGAACTTAGTGAGACCTTCATCCTACAGTGGATTGATAATGGTTGATGATGATGATATATTTTCGTTGGTTATGCGCTAAATTTTATACTGAATAAAATTTGTACAATATTGTTCTATTAATACTTTTTATTTTTAAGATGGGTGCTGCCTTTGGATATAATAGGAATAAATTAAGATGATACTCAATAAAAATTAAACATATAAGTGATAATGTTTCATACCATTTGATCATACAATGTTTATTATTAATTGCTTAAAGCATGAAATAATTTTCTTTTTTTTCTTAAGAAAAAATAGGTTAAAAATCTATGATGGAACACTCAAAGCCCTTATTACATTTAATATAGTAGTCCTACTAATATAGATATTAAGTTAATGTAATCCCTCATATTTATCGGACAATTGCGTATCCATATATATTAAATATATGTAAAATTCAACTTGATGTATATATGTATTAATTAAATACAGTAATATTCATATAATTCAACTTATTCTGTTAGAAGTACTTTCGACTATATTCCTTTGAATGAATTGAATTAGATGAATATTATTGTATTGAATTTTACATATATTTCGAAGTAATATAAAGAACAAACAGGTGTTACTGACCTCATTGAAAAAATTAAAAGATTGAAGTGGAGTTGGGCTGGACATATTGCTAGAAGAGATGATAATAGATGGACAATTGAAATCTTAAACTGGGTTCCAAGAGATTTAAAAGACCCAGAAAGAGACCACATGTGAGATGGATGGATGAAATAAGAAAGTTAGAAGGGGTGATGTGGAGAAGAAAAGTTAAAGATCGCAGAAGATGGATTAAACTTGGAGAGATCTTCATCCTGCAGTGGATTGATAATGGTTGATGATGGTGCTGAATATAGGCATCAAATTTAATATTTTAATATTAAATATGTATATTAAAATTTATAATAAATTGAATTATATCCTATTATTTTTTGAAGTTTTTTCTCAAACAGACAGTTAAAAAAAAACGAAATATATCGTCATTAGATTTACGGATATTCAAAACCTATATATCAAACAAATAATGAGGGGTTTAGGGAGAAATGTTGGTCCAAAGTCAATTTAATTAAATTGCTTACCTAACTTTTAGATAACATATATAAATATAACATTCAAATGCTCACTTCCCTATGTGTAAATTATATAAACATCTGTTTGTTTACTGCATAAGATAAATATTTAAAATAATTTAAAATCTGATCAAATTAAATATGTTCAATTTTATTTTTAATCGAGGTTTTTACGCCTACTAACACAGAACTTTACTATTTCTGATAAAATACACACATAGTTGTGTTTTTCTAAAAATAAAAAATAGCAAAAACAATATCTTTCTCAAATTTTTAAAAGGTTTTAATCGTTTTGATTTTTTTTTTGTTAATTTTATTTCCAGTGCCCTTTTCTATTTGCTATTTGTTTGTTCTAAATAAACCTACTTCTCGTTCTCATTGCAATTGATTTTTTTTCCAAGTTTACTTTATTTAAAAAGAAAAAGAAAAACGAAATCATCAGCAAATATCATGTGGTGTCTCATAAATTAATGATCACGTGAATATCATCATTAAAGGAAAAATAACACATTTTAATTGTAAAAAAAATATATGAAAATGAATTTATTTTTCTAATTATACAGTTATACAAAATAGAATTTCATTAGTGCAAAGATATTTCTATTATCCCTGAAGGAAAGTACTAAAACATAAGGCGCTATATATCAGGGTAGTCGATTTTCTTTTAGTTTAATTCTTTAGCAAGGCACTGGATACCCATTTTCTGATCGATAATTGAATTATTAGTTGTATAAGCCATAGCACGATTACATCTAAAGAATCTTTAACATTTAAAAATATTAGATATGCTGTACACTGTGAAACGTAACTTTACATAATATATATATGTGTGTATGATGGATGGATAAAATAAGAAAGTGTGCTGGGGTGATGTGGAGAAGATGGGCTAGAGATCTGAGATGAATTGAACTTGCAAAGACCATTATGCAGTGGATCAATGATGGTTGAAAATAATGATAATTTTCCATGCAATTGCCAACTTCTTATACACATAACTATAACATGCTGCCTAGATAAATATTTTATTGATTATTATCGTTTTTAGGTCAGAAGTTAACAATATAGGAGATTTGAACTCAGACTTTCAAGCCACTTTACTATCCATGCTATCTCATACTACTGATACCACACACACGTAGAAAAGATAAATAATAACCAATATATGTATTTCGTGCTAAACCAGTACTCATCAGTTGGTCCAGATTGCAATCTCCATGCACACACACACACACATATATATATATTGTGCCCATATCTATAGGTCATAATAAGGTAGAATGGTCAATTACTAAAAAATTTTAAATTTTAAAATACGTTTGTGTAATATATTGATAATTGTATGATCGATTAGATTTTATAGTACAATTTAAGGCTGAATTGAATACCTGGTATATAAAAGTGTAATGGATTATTTTAAAGAAAACAGTTAAATAAAGCTTAATTATATCCTTGCTTATGGTTGTAAAAGCTGGCCATATAAAATAATACAGCTATAAATAGTTAAAAGTATATTAAACAATTCATTTGTAATGTTTTAAAACTAATAAATTAAATAAACGCTATATGTAATATTATAATTATAATTAATATTCAAATTTAATAGACTATATTTTGAGATAAACTTTATGATGGGGAGAATTATATTTAGTTCTACATTTTTAAAATTATTTTCCAAAATTTTTATAAAATATATTAGTTTTGGTAATTTAGACCGAGACGTAAATTAAAAAATCATCTGATAAAGTTAGTAATCATGTGACTGTATATTATATACCTTCACACACACGCTTGTTAGAATATAATAATAAAGTTTGTGAATTATAAAACTAGATATAATTGCTATCTATCGTTAAAGTAAAAGTTGAAATATTAAATGATATTTTAATAATTGTTTTAAAGTTTAAATGATTTTGATAAAACTATAATTGAGTTTAAAAATACTATTCTAAGTAATATTTTAAATCATTACATCATAAATTCTTTATTTTAAAAAAGTCTAGTCTGTTATAAAACTAAAAAGTGTAAATTTGTTCCCGCTAAAAAGTAATTAACCAATCAATGGAGGTATTTTAGTAGACAAAATATAAGAATTAGACGGAGCGGGAGAAAGTAATGTGTAAGTAAAGGAAGGAGTAACATATTTTTTAGCTGTATAAGATTGTAAGCTGGAAAAGTGTTATAATTTTTAAAAATTTTGTATTTATTTTAAAAGTTTTTTAACATATAATATTTTGAACTGCCTTTAAATGAAGGGCTAATTTAAAAGTTTTCTTACCAGGAATTTTATTCAAGTTTAGCCAAAACCTTGCAGTAAAAATGGAAGTACTACAGAAAACAGTATATAGAAGTTATAAGAAAGGAAAAATATTTGTAAAGTGCCTTGATACAGCTTTATTTATGCTCAACCAGAAACTTATTATTGTAACTCAGAGGAATATAATTTGGACGTTATACAGAAAACTTAAAAGAAAAGTTATTTGCCGTCAGGAAAAATTATGACGCACAATTTTATAAGGCTACTCTGAAGTTTTTTTATTCTTCTCTATGGAAAAATTAAGATGCGTATATCATAAAGAAAAAATTATGTAAAAGTTATAATGGAGAAAGAATGTTTGTCTTTTTAAAGGAAACATTATAAAGTATATAGTACCAGAATTTTAAAAGAAGGAAAAAAGTTACAGAATAATAATAAGAAAGAGCTATTGTGTTTTATGAAAAAGGAACAGAAAAACTTTCTCTAAGAAGAATTAAAAAATATTATAGAGTGTTCATTGGAGAAATGCTTGATTTAGAAAATATAAATCTAATTTACTTAATGAAATGAATCCATGGAAACAGAAAAGTTTTGTTGAATATTTAAATCAAAGTACTGAGAAGATGCATCGTAAAAGTCGCGCGGGAGAAAATATTAGCAAGAAATATTAGAAGAGAATATTTAGAAGTTTTCTTTACGGGATTAACTAATATCATAATTAATAATTGTATTAAATATTATAAAAAACCAAGGATTGTCATCTATGAATATTTATTAAACAGAGCAATAATTGTTTTACCTTAAAATTGAACAAGCAGGGAGAAGAACATTAAGTGACTGAAGAAGAAATAATAAACATTTTTTTTAGCTTTAGTATGAACGGTTTTTCAAGAAAATTCGATGAAGAAATACAGTAAATATAGTTTGGAATATTTTTTACTAATTTATTTTAAAATATAAAATGTTATGTGAGATTAGGGAAAACATATAAACATAAATTTAGTAATATTAAAATTTAAATATAATAACTTGATAAAATTATAGAAATATTGTTTAAAAATAAAGTGTATGGATGTGAATCTTATATCTACAAGGATCAAATGGATGGTGAAGCCTACGGAACGCAATTGAGGAGATAAAGATCGTTTGGTAATTTTGATAGTTATTTATAATGCATAATGTATTTTTTTAGATCATCTATTGACCTAAGAATGAAGTGTGAAAGTTTAAATTATATGTACACATTTTATACAACATTTTTAACATATAATGAGATAGGAGTAATTCGGAATATGCATGCAATAATTTATTTAAAGTATATTAATAATATAATTTAACAGAACAATTGTGTGATTCTTTTGAACTTTCATGTGATAAAGTATTCAGATATTTAAATAGTTTGTATATGATTAAATATACGGAGGAAAGTAGTAAAAAGATTTTCTTATAGAACAGTGGAATAGTTTTAAAATAAATGAATTTTATTATTGTTAGTAATGCAGATATGTATTTATCGATGTACAGTATAGAAAAATCTTGAGAAATAAGATCGGATAGTGACTTGGAAGTACTAGTGGAGAGGAAACCAAGATGATGTTTTTTTTTTAAGAAATAGGAAAAATAAAGGATTTGGATCATATTTAGTTTTGTGTGATTTCAGTATAGTTAACTAGGCCCTATAACTGAACACATATAGTTTGGACAGTGTTTTTTTTTTTCATATCTTTAAACTTTGGATGTTATAATAAAGCTGAAGAAATAGCTTTAGCATCGTTCCTATAATAGAGGTTGGTAGACAGGTAAAGGTCACTCCTCTATAGTGTCTTTTAATTCACTGTGCCATGATTGTCAAGGTATATGACGAGTAATATTCTATTTGTATTTTGATCCTATGCATCTATCTTCGCTATCCTTATTTCATGAATCTGCATCGGTCAGAAAGATATTTTCAAAGAAATAATGAATAAAATAGAACTGAAGATATGTTATCGTTTATGTAAGAATAGTTTATTTGCTGGAATGTATAGAATTGTGTAATAACTTTAAAATTGAAAGTCCAAATATCATAAAGAGAGAAAGAATCATATAATACATTGTAAAATTAATTCAGAAATGAATATAAGATTTTGGAAAAGAAATCTAAACCAAGTATTTTAAAAGTGATAATAAAATTTGAATGAATTTTTTTTTAAAAATAATATTTAGAAAATAAGTATTGCATATTTATTGAGAAAATAGTTCAATAATGTATGGTAAACATATACTTGTGCATGGTATATTAATAGTTATAACTATATCATCCGAAGTAAGGCTTGAATGAGAATATTAGGATTAATAAACATCGGATAATGAATAATAAAAACCTAATACCGAATGTAGAACAATGTTTTGACTTTGTAAGATTCCATACAACCAATATAAAACTAAATTTTATTATTTTGTAGAATTTTATTATGAATGTAAATTTTGTAAAAAATATAATTTTAATAATATTAGGGATGAAAAGTGTTTGTGATAATCATCTAAGAAATTCATTTTGTAATAAGCTAACCATAATAATAAATCAAGTAATAATACTGTATTTTCTTAAGTGTTAAAAATAAAAATAAAAATAAGATTTAACTAGGAAAAGTAAATAATATTTTGATTTCATTTTATAAACTAATAAACTAAGTTGAGATATGAAAGTAAGGGATATCCAATGTATATAGTGTAAAAATATTGTTAATTTATTTATGTTGTTAATAAACTTTGTTTTAAATTTGTTCTAAAGTTTTTGTGTCCGAGTGGTTATTTCTCCACATAGATGCATGAAATCACGATACATTTATAATTGAAACAGACATCTAAATTTTGCACAAAAGGTAAACATAAAATTGTTATAATAATTTTAAGAATTTATTGGTATGTTAAAATTAAAAGATCATAATTTCATATTATTTATTGGTCATAAGTCGGTTGCCACAATATTACATTTAATTATATGGTAATGTTGCCACACGTATTCTGTTGTCAGATTATTAAAATACTACCACGTACGTATTTATTTATTTCATTTAGGAAGAAAGAAGATTATATTATATTATTATTGTTATTATTATTTTTATTATTGTTAGTTGCTGTGTAGTAGATTATGACATAAAATTCCCTTTTCATATTTTACTACAGTAATTTTAAATCAGTTAGAATACAATTTATGAACCTGAGATTTTATTTATTTTACTTCATTTTATTTAATTGAGCTAGATTCTTGCTATAAAGAAGATTAAGATATGATTATTATTTTAATCGTAGTGAATAGAGCTCAGAAAGTCGTAAGAATACTATGAGTTAGTTATTTGGTATAGTAAAAAGGGGGAATAGTGTTCTTATGCCATTGCGGTAGTATCGTGTGGATAATGGCTCAATGTAGTCTATCTCGTTCCCTGTATTGTCACTCCATGTCTCATGAAAATAGTAAATATTTGTTAATTCATTTTAAAATTGAACCGTATTTGTATTTTAAAATTAGAGCTAGTAATCATTTTAATTAATGCTGAATATTTCATTTATTTATTTGTTAACTGAGCTAGAACCCGTAATATTCGTAATAAACAGTATATTTTGGGGTGAGAATGCGCGGGGGGAGGTTAGATTGTGATCGCCCAACGTGTTGCACGATGTGTAGTTGGAACTACAATCAATAGGTTGGATTCAACTAACAGAAGGTTAAATTTTGTTCTTCCAATGAGACTGCACGATGTGTAGTGGAGTTACATATAGTTTAGTATTTGAATTTGTTCATGTAAATCGGGAGATTGTCTATAGACATATTTTACAGAAGTAGATAATTTCATATTTGATTATAGAAATAATTATTAGGATTTAGTTATTAAAGTAAACTAAGTATTTGTTATTAAAATAATTTCAATTTTATGTGGTAGATAATCTGATTGTTTTAAAAATCGTACTATACTATTGTGGGTCAATTGACAAACAAAATTTAAAATATGCATATGTGGCTAACGATTATTGGTATTTAATATGACCATGTCAATTATTGAAGTATTATTGAAAAATATATTTGAAAGTGTTTTAATTTGTGCAAAATATTTGTGAATCATGCATGTGGGAAATGATGTTGTGACACATATAATTTTAATTGTTATTGTTATTATAATTAGTTAGATAGTATAAGGTGTATAGAAGGTATTGTCTATAGTTATTGTGGGTGATGGTTGGATGAGATAAAAGAACTGGTAAGAAACTATTTTATGAGAAGTTAATGGTAACATATTATTGGGATATTAAATTTTGAGGAAAAAGTATTATAAAGAAAAAAATGGATAATCAAAATAACAGTTCAATAGAGGAAATATCTGAATTCATTGTGGATAGTAGTTGTGAGGAGGAAAGGGAAGCGGAAGAGACAATTAATATAGAAACAATTACAGATATTGTAAAAATTACAGATGACGAAATAAAAGGAGAAGAAAAGATTAAGGAATTAAAAATAGAGGAAGAAGAAGTAGTCACACATAAAAGAGATGTAGATAGCTTCTCATTGTCTCAAATAGCACTGATGATGATGAAAGAGATTAATGAGAATAAGTAGAAATAGAGAAGAGATTCAAGAAGATAATAGAAAAAATAGAGAAGAGATTCAAGAAATTATGAGTAGAAACAGAGAAGAGATTCAAGAAATTATCAGTAGAAATAGAGAAGAGATTCAAGAAATTATGAGTAGAAATAGAGAAGAGATTCAAGAAAATATAAGTAGAAATAGAGAAGAGAGTAATATAAAATTTGAATATCTCAATGAAAATAATAGAAAAAATAGAGAAGAGATTAATGAGAATATAAGTAGAAATAGAGAAGAGATTAATGAGAATATAAGTAGATATAGAGAAGAGATTAATGAGAATATAAATAGAAATAGAGAAGAGATTAATGAGAATATAAATAGAAATAGAGAAAAGAGTAATATAAATCATATTAATGAAGAAATTAGAGTTATTAAGGAAGAGGTAATTCAGACTAAAATAAGTAGTCAATATGTTGAAATAATTAATACAGATTTGGAAAAGAATCAAGAATCTATTAATTTAATTAGTGAAAATGTGGTAGATGACAAAGAAATTGTAGAGACTGTAGATGAAGAAAATCCACAATTCATTAAGATAGTTAATAAAGATATTAACTTATGTACTAATTGGATACCAGAAAACATAGATTTTATTAAATTAGGAGATAAAGATAGATATAATGATGTATCAGTGGGTAAGACGGCAGATAATGAGTTAAGAAAAGATGAGTCTTATATTAAATTCGCTAATAAAGAAACTAAGTTATTTGTTGGAAAAACCAGTATAAATAATGAAATGATTTATGAAGAAAAGGAGATTCATAAAAAATCTATTGAAATAATTAATAGTAGTAATGAATTATATAAAAGAATACTGAAAAATCCCAAAGAGTATTTTAAATTGACTAATGAAATGATAGGGGTGAGTAAATCCTATGAAAGATTAGTTGGTGAAAGAACTATAGATCAAATTAATAGTTTTAAAAAATATTATATTGATGATAAAAGATTTGGTAAATTTGCAAAGATAAAATCAAACTCTTCAGAGCAAAAGTATTTAAAGTTGTTGGAACATGAGTTACCAAAAATTATCAATAAAAGTAGTAATAAGTGTAAAAATAAAATGCAAGAGGTGATATCTAAATGTGGTTTTAATAATAGAAATATTCATTTACAATTTGATATTTCTAAAGAAATATTGTTTAAAGGAATTAGGAACTTGATACCTAATGGTGAATTTATAAGAGAAAAATTTAATAGGAATAGAGATTTAAGTAAGATAAAAGTAAGACTTAAATGTCTAAAGCACGAAAAATTTATAACAGATCTTCTTAAGAATAATTTTAATAAAGGAAAGAAGATAGGAAAAGCTAAGGTGAGACTTAAGAAAGGCGAGAGAGAATTAAAGTTTAGATTTAGAAAAGAAAATACCTAATAATTAAGACAAATAAGTCCTAAATAAGATGTGTATTTAATAATATATTATAACCTTATTTTTTTTTTACAAAACCAATATAAAATTTTAAATGTTAGCAACCTACAAAGAAATCAATTTAGAAAATTTCTAGAATTATATGAAGGTCCATACAAGATTTTTAGAAAAGTGGGAGAGAATGCTTTTGTATTAACTACACCAGATGGTGAAAAAGGGACATACAACGCTAGAAGTTTAATCCCATACCCATCAGAAGTGTAAAAATTTTTTTATAAGTATTAATAGTTCAAAGTCTGAGTTTAGTGTCCAGATATTATATAAATTTGTATAGCAAACAGTGTATTCTGTTGTATTGAGTAGTATAAGATGGAATTTGGTTGTAGCAGATAATAAATGAGGAGTATTAATGAATAAAGTAGGTATTAAACTAGATGTTTAATTTAAAATTTTTTATTAGAAGGGGGAAGTGGGGAAGTTATGTGCCCTTATCTATAGGTCATAATAAGGTAGAATGGTCAATTACTAAAAAATTTTAAATTTTAAAATACGTTTGTGTAATATATTGATAATTGTATGATCGATTAGATTTTATAGTACAATTTAAGGCTGAATTGAATACCTGGTATATAAAAGTGTAATGGATTATTTTAAAGAAAACAGTTAAATAAAGCTTAATTATATCCTTGCTTATGGTTGTAAAAGCTGGCCATATAAAATAATACAGCTATAAATAGTTAAAAGTATATTAAACAATTCAATTGTAATGTTTTAAAACTAATAAATTAAATAAACGCTATATGTAATATTATAATTATAATTAATATTCAAATTTAATAGAGTATATTTTGAGATAAACTTTATGATGGTGAGAATTATATTTAGTTCTACATTTTTAAAATTATTTTCCAAAATTTTTATAAAATATATTAGTTTTGGTAATTTAGACCGAGACGTAAATTAAAAAATCATCTGATAAAGTTAGTAATCATGTGACTGTATATTATATACCTTCACACACACGCTTGTTAGAATATAATAATAAAGTTTGTGAATTATAAAACTAGATATAATTGCTATCTATCATTAAAGTAAAAGTTGAAATATTAAATGATATTTTAATAATTGTTTTAAAGTTTAAATGATTTTGGTAAAACTATAATTGAGTTTAAAAATACTATTCTAAGTAATATTTTAAATCATTACGTCATAAATTCTTTATTTTAAAAAAGTCTAGTCTGTTATAAAACTAAAAAGTGTAAATTTGTTCGTGCTAAAAAGTAATTAACCAATCAACGGAGGTATTTTAGCAGACGAAATATAAGAATTAGACGGAGCAGGAGAAAGTAATGTGTAAGTAAAGGAAGGAGTAACATATTTTTTAGCTGTATAAGATTGTAAGCTGGAAAAGTGTTATAATTTTTAAAAATTTTGTATTTATTTTAAAAGTATTTTAACATATAATATTTTGAACTGCCTTTAAATGAAGGGCCAATTTAAAAGTTTTCTTACCAGGAATTTTATTCAAGTTTAGCCGAAACCTTGCAGTAAAAATGGAAGTACTACAGAAAACAGTATATAGAAGTTATGAGAAAGGAAAAATATTTGTAAAGTGCCTTGATACAGCTTTATTTATGCTCAACCAGAAACTTATTATTGTAATTCAGAGGAATATAATTTGGACGTTATACAGAAAACTTAAAAGAAAAGTTATTTGCCGTCAGGAAAAATTATGACGCACAATTTTATAAGGCTACTCTGAAGTTTTTTTATTCTTCTCTATGGAAAAATTAAGATGTGTATATCATAAAGAAAAAATTATGTAAAAGTTATAATGGAGAAAGAATGTTTGTCTTTTTAAAGGAAACATTATAAAGTATATAGTACCAGAATTTTAAAAGAAGGAAAAAAGTTACAGAACAATAATAAGAAAGAGCTATTGTGTTTTATGAAAAAGGAACAGAAAAACTTTCTCTAAGAAGAATTAAAAAATATTATAGAGTGTTCATTGGAGAAATGCTTGATTTAGAAAATATAAATCTAATTTACTTAATGAAATGAATCCATGGAAACAGAAAAGTTTTGTTGAATATTTAAATCAAAGTACTGAGAAGATGCATCGTAAAAGTCGTGCGGGAGAAAATATTAGCAAGAAATATTAGAAGAGAATATTTAGAAGTTTTCTTTACGGGATTAACTAATATCATAATTAATAATTGTATTAAATATTATAAAAAACCAAGGATTGTCATCTATGAATATTTATTAAACAGAGCAATAATTGTTTTACTTTAAAATTGAACAAGCAGGGAGAAGAACATTAAGTGACTGAAGAAGAAATAATAAACATTTTTTTTAGCTTTAGTATGAACGGTTTTTCAAGAAAATTCGATGAAGAAATACAGTAAATATAGTTTGGAATATTTTTTACTAATTTATTTTAAAATATAAAATGTTATGTGAGATTAGGGAAAACATATAAACATAAATTTAGTAATATTAAAATTTAAATATAATAACTTGATAAAATTATAGAAATATTGTTTAAAAATAAAGTGTATGGATGTGAATCTTATATCTACAAGGATCAAATGGATGGTGAAGCCTACGGAACGCAATTGAGGAGATAAAGATCGTTTGGTAATTTTGATAGTTATTTATAATGCATAATGTATTTTTTTAGATCATCTATTGACCTAAGAATGAAGTGTGAAAGTTTAAATTATATGTACACATTTTATACAACATTTTTAACATATAATGAGATAGGAGTAATTCGGAATATGCATGCAATAATTTATTTAAAGTATATTAATAATATAATTTAACAGAACAATTGTGTGATTCTTTTGAACTTTCATGTGATAAAGTATTCAGATATTTAAATAGTTTGTATATGATTAAATATACGGAGGAAAGTAGTAAAAAGATTTTCTTATAGAACAGTGGAATAGTTTTAAAATAAATGAATTTTATTATTGTTAGTAATGCAGATATGTATTTATCGATGTACAGTATAGAAAAATCTTGAGAAATAAGATCGGATAGTGACTTGGAAGTACTAGTGGAGAGGAAACCAAGATGATGTTTTTTTTTTAAGAAATAGGAAAAATAAAGGATTTGGATCATATTTAGTTTTGTGTGATTTCAGTATAGTTAACTAAGCCCTATGACTGAACACATATAGTTTGGACAGTGTTTTTTTTTTCATATCTTTAAACTTTGGATGTTATAATAAAGCTGAAGAAATAGCTTTAGCATCGTTCCTATAATAGAGGTTGGTAGACAGGTAAAGGTCACTCCTCTATAGTGTCTTTTAATTCACTGTGCCATGATTGTCAAGGTATATGACGAGTAATATTCTATTTGTATTTTGATCCTATGCATCTATCTTCGCTATCCTTATTTCATGAATCTGCATCGGTCAGAAAGATATTTTCAAAGAAATAATGAATAAAATAGAACTGAAGATATGTTATCGTTTATGTAAGAATAGTTTATTTGCTGGAATGTATAGAATTATGTAATAACTTTAAAATTGAAAGTCCAAATATCATAAAGAGAGAAAGAATCATATAATACATTGTAAAATTAATTCAGAAATGAATATAAGATTTTGGAAAAGAAATCTAAACCAAGTATTTTAAAAGTGATAATAAAATTTGAATGAATTTTTTTTTTAAAATAATATTTAGAAAATAAGTATTGCATATTTATAGAGAAAATAGTTCAATAATGTATGGTAAACATATACTTGTGCATGGTATATTAATAGTTATAACTATATCATCCGAAGTAAGGCTTGAATGAGAATATTAGGTTTAATAAACATCGGATAATGAATAATAAAAACCTAATACCGAATGTAGAACAATGTTTTGACTTTGTAAGATTCCATACAACCAATATAAAACTAAATTTTATTATTTTGTAGAATTTTATTATGAATGTAAATTTTGTAAAAAATATAATTTTAATAATATTAGAGATGAAAAGTGTTTGTGATAATCATCTAAGAAATGCATTTTGTAATAAGCTAACCATAATAATAAATCAAGTAATAATACTGTATTTTCTTAAGTGTTAAAAAAAAAAAAAAAAAAAGATTTAACTAGGAAAAGTAAATAATATTTTGATTTCATTTTATAAACTAATAAACTAAGTTGAGATATGAAAGTAAGGGATATCCAATGTATATAGTGTAAAAATATTGTTAATTTATTTATGTTGTTAATAAACTTTGTTTTAAATTTGTTCTAAAGTTTTTGTGTCCGAGTGGTTATTTCTCCACATAGATGCATGAAATCACGATACATTTATAATTGAAACAGACATCTAAATTTTGCACAAAAGGTAAACATAAAATTGTTATAATAATTTTAAGAATTTATTGGTATGTTAAAATTAAAAGATCATAATTTCATATTATTTATTGGTCATAAGTCGGTTGCCACAATATTACATTTAATTATATGGTAATGTTGCCACACGTATTCTGTCGTCAGATTATTAAAATACTACCACGTACGTATTTATTTATTTCATTTAGGAAGAAAGAAGATTATATTATATTATTATTGTTATTATTATTTTTATTATTGTTAGTTGCTGTGTAGTAGATTATGACATAAAATTCCCTTTTCATATTTTACTACCGTAATTTTAAATCAGTTAGAATACAATTTATGAACCTGAGATTTTATTTATTTTACTTCATTTTATTTAATTGAGCTAGATTCTTGTTATAAAGAAGATTAAGATATGATTATTATTTTAATCGTAGTGAATAGAGCTCAGAAAGTTGTAAGAATACTATGAGTTAGTTATTTGGTATAGTAAAAAGGGGGAATAGTGTTCTTATGCCATTGAGGTAGTATCGTGTGGATAATGGCTCAATGTAGTCTATCTCGTTCCCTGTATTGTCACTCCATGTCTCATGAAAATAGTAAATATTTGTTAATTCATTTTAAAATTGAACCGTATTTGTATTTTAAAATTAGAGCTAGTAATCATTTTAATTAATGCTGAATATTTCATTTATTTATTTGTTAACTGAGCTAGAACCCGTAATATTCGTAATAAACAGTATATTTTGGGGTGAGAATGCGCGGGGGGAGGTTAGAATATATATATATATATATATAATCAATTCTCAGTTTATATTAAGATAGCAAATCCTTACACTCTAATGGACAGGCTTCAAACTACTCCAACCTTCACCTTTTCATCCATCCATACCATTGAAAATCTGATGATAGAATTCCCAAACCCCATGCTGATGTCAATATTGTTGTCATACCCATGTTGACCTGAAGTCACTCTGACTTATCATGTATAGGACAGTATCCATTTAAATATACAGAGGGATGGATAGAATGCAAGCTTAATGTGTTGGCTCAGATCATCCTTCCTTACACATATTTCTGTTATTGTTCAGGATATGTAGGTAGCCAATTACTACAGTTAAATTGATAAGTGTTAAACTTATTGCCTCAATTGAACTATAGTAAATGGCTATCTATATATGCTAAATAATGGTAAAGATATGAACAAGTGAATGTGATCTGGGACAACTAATGAATTCTGGTTCGGCATAAAAGGTGCATCTTCAGGTTATACATCTGTTTCACATGTCTTTGATCATATATTTATGATTGCATCTCCTTTGGAATGTGTTGAAAGCAGATAGAAAGTAGTTTCCACCATGCAGGAGAGTGGGATAGTGAAAATCATAATACAGAAATATTATTTATCAGTATTAGTATTTATTTTATTAGGGGAGAAACTGAACTTCTTCTATCTAGGGAATGCATTCTAGTGATTTGAAAGATTTCCATTTTTGTAAAGAAAAAAACCCCCATTAATAATGAATAACATCTATTGCTATATCTTATTTTTTTAAAAAATAAATGTGGAATAATTTAAAAATATTAAAAATATTTAAATTTTAAATCCACCAGTAATCTTATCTTCTTTTCATTTTCTTGGCATATTTCTTCATATGTTCATATATATAAATAAATAATATAAAAACTCTGTCAGATAATGAAAATTATTCTACACGAATAAAGCATGATAAACAGAGCACAAAAACATTAATTATAAACAACAATTAGCCAAGCACTTTCAGTACTGTATACCAGAATCATGGCGACATACTAGAACTGAATGGTTAATATTCCAGTGCATGCTCAATGGAACACTAGTGTTATGCTGATTAATAACATTTTCAGACTTCACAATAAACCAAGCCTCTTTCAACTTCCTTTTCCGATCATTTGACTCATTGCACACAGTAGTAATATTTTGAGGATAAAACTCATGACCACAATTACTTTCATGATTTGAAAAAACAGAATTAACCTGCAAATCACTTTTAGATTTTTTGTACTGATAAATATGCTGTTGCAATCGCGTTAAAACATTCGCCTTCGTTTCCCCGAAATAAATAGCATTACAATCAATTTTTTTGCAAGTAATGGAATAAACCACTTCATACTTATTCATTTCTTCTACATTATCCTTTGAATTGTTTATTAATCTATTCATACACAAAGGGGAATGGAATCCTACATTATAATCTTCACTGACAATATTTTTTACTTTCTTACTTATAGGTGGCGCATAAGCTAAAGAAAACCATTTTTGACTGCTTTATTATTTATATCCACTTTATGTTTGAAATTTAAATTCTGATAAAACAAACACAATTGTCTGTGCAATATAGTCTTTTTATATCCCACCCCTGTCAAATCATCCATATATTTATCGATATTATCTTTCCTATCTACCTCAAATTTACAAAAATGAAAATTACGATATAAAAACATTTAAATCCAGCCATTTTATAATTCAAAGGAACATTCGATGATGGATGTATAAAACCCCTTACATTCAATGGTTTAACAAACATTTTATACACAAACATATTACAGCATTTATATACATTTATATCTAAATACTTTAAAATACCATCATTTTCAAACTCAATAGTCCATGACAAACCAGAACTCTTATTTAATTCACTGAACATATTCATTATCACATCTTTTGAACCATACACAAAAACATCATCCACATATCTTCTATATATTAAATCAGAACTCTTTATAAATGGCTCCACAATATGTTTTTCATTTCTGAAACATATAAACTACACACAGTACCACTCACTGCTAACCCCATTGGCCAAACATTTTTCATTTGATAATGATCCTTTCCATATCTTGCAGAAACATCCCCATTAATCCATTCCAACACATCCATAATGAATCTGGCTTTACAAGAGTCTACACTATAATCCATCAAAAGTTTATTAATTACACTTATCGATTTATTATGGTCCACTGATCTATACAACTTGCATACATCCAATGAGGCCATATAACTATCATCAACCATCCTTGGCAGACTCCAAAATCTGAACAAATTGAAATGTAGAATTAATTGTATATTTGCCAAAACCCACCAAATCAACTATTTTGCAAACAATTGTGATGCTTTCTGATAATAACAACCCCCAAAATCCATCATCAATCTTAATGGAACATTCTCCTTATGAACTTTAACATTTTCAAACAAATGTGAAACAATTGCAGCTGATGGATAAATCCTCAAATATTCATCTCTCCTAAATATTTTACCAACATACGGTCGCAAAACATTGCAAACAAACTTGTCCTTATACACTTTTAACTTATAATTCTCTACTTTTTAAAAGTTCAACTTGAACAATTTGCTGAAAAATTTTCTCTTTATATATATGTCCATCCATCAACACAAATCTATTGCCTTTATCTTCTTTTGCACAAATAATATTTTTATCTTTCAGCAACACTCTGAAATTATTAATCGTTCTATACCACTTCTTATCCTCTGCAAGATTATAATAATGATCTTTTAACAATGGAGCAACCTGCTTAATCACCATCCCCTTCTTCTCTGAAAATTCATATGCTGTCTCAATATCTGCAATAATCTCCATATTCGGATCCCTCCAACCTCCACCAACAAATCTAGGACCGCATTCCAACAAAGATTTAAATTCCATTGATAAATTTTCATTTGATAAATTCACAAAATTATCTTGTACTTTATTATAAATTATTACATTTTGTTTCTTCGCTAAAAAATTAAATTTATTCTCAAATTTACGCTGTAAAAACATTTGCAAACGATTACACCTATCATTAATATCATCCGGTATTGAATAAAATTTTAAAATCCTCCGCCTTCTTGCAACATTTAAATATAATTGTTTTTTACAATCTTTCACAATACACTTTTATAACATAATCCTCATTAAACCCATGTCTTCTCTCTTCCTGTAAATGGAAGGGTTAATAACAAAATTGCAACAGTTCTGAAAAACTTTAAATTTCATGCGCTTCTTTAAAAACTTTAACTGTACCGAAAGCGCTGGGCTTTGTTGTTTATAATTAATGTTTTTCTGCTTTGTTTATCACGCTTTATTCTGTAGAATAATGTTCATATATATTAAACTTTTCTATATCCTCTCCTCATGTACATTTTAATGCAATTTTTATTAATTTCTCCTTTAGTTTCCTTACAGTTTTCATTGTCCTGAAGTTTTCATCAAAGCGACAACTTTTAATAATAAAAAATAATAATAACAATACATAAGACATAGATAATAAGTAAAAATTGAAAGATGTAAAGGTAAAATTAGTTAAAATTAGACATAATTAAGAAGAATAATGTAATAATTATAAAAATATGTATATGGATATAAAATAATAGTTATATGATTATATGTTTAAATGTTGTAGCTCTGGTGAAGATTTCAGGATAGTTGAAACTGTAAGAAAAATAAAAGAGGAATTATATTAAAATTGCATTGAAGTATATATGAGGAGAGTATATAGTTAAGTTTGATATTAATCTACCATTACAAAATATATAATTTATGAATAAATTTAAAATTAATAAATTTAAAATTTTTTTAATTTTTTTTTTTAATTTCATTTTTTTTTAATAATTATTATGTTTTTTTTATTAGTATAATTGCTTTTTGGAGCCTTTAATATTTTTGTAAATTATTAAGTTATTGTAGAAATCACAACATATGAATAAAATATTAATATAGCATTGTTAGAAATGAGAGGGACAAAATAGAATATCATAAGGTAAATATTTAATAGAATTTGTCCCCTGTTTGAACTAAAAAAAATGTGAATATTTTTTGATGAGAAATTCAAATGGGATCAGGACAATTTATCACACTGCTGCAAAAAATCATACAGGCTTTCAGTTTAATTAATGAAATAAAGGAGAAAAATGCTAGACTAGTATTTTGTATTTACCTGGAGGTTTGTGCTGATGGTATTTTAGATGTGATAATCTGCCTGGCTAGTTCCGTCAACAATCAGTAAATGTTGAATGTCTAGAAAATTTTAAACCTTATTTATGCTTTTCCAAATATAAACAACTGTTAGTAATAACAAACAAATCAATAGCTAACACAAGTTAGTAGACAACACAGGTTAGTAGATTACACAAGATTTTTAATGGCATTATTCTTCACTCTTCTTCAGATGTTGCTGACCTGACCAGTGACAGTATTAACACAAGAGTCAAAGTCACATCTTTAGATTCTTGAATGTTGAATTTTAAGGCAACCCTCTAGAGCATTATCTTAAAATTTGATATCCAAGAATCTAAAGGTGTAAGTTCAACTCCTATGTTAGCATGGTCCTTGGTCAGGTCAGCAACATCTGAAGAAAAAAGAATAATAATATTATTCAAGATGTTGTATAACTACTAACTGGTGTTAACTTTGTGTGTGACTACTAACAATTATATGTAAAAGTTTAAATAAAGTTTACAATTTTCTAGACATTAGCTTTTAATTATAGATGGTGGAAATAGTCCAAAATATTATCACATTGAGCATTCCATAATCAGATTTTCAATTGGATGGATGGTTGAAGAGTTGGAGTGTAGAGTAGATTGAAGCATGTCCATTAAAGTATGAGGATTGGCTATCTTAATATATATCTGAGCACTTATGGCATATATGTGTAGAGATGGTAATCTGGACCAACTGATGATTGCTGGTTTAGCATGAAATACGTATATTGGTAATTATTTAGCTTTTCAACATATATGTGTTCAAGTGTATCAGTGTTATGAGAGAGAGTGGAAAGTGGTGGGTCGTGTGAAAGTCTGTGCGCACATACCCTATATATTATCACATTTAGAGTAATATTGCATTTCACATGTTTAAATCAATTTATACTAATTAAATTTTTAAAAAATGCGATTATTTTAACAGATATTTATAAATGGTTAGAGCAATTAACATTGCAAATCTCAGCAAACATTTTATTATTAAAAGCACTGTTAAATATTTTTTTAAAAAAAATTAGATTATAATGGAAATACATTATTACTATTAATTTTATAAAAGAATCAAAAGTAATCACCACGTGGTGACAGTAAATTATTTTAACATATAAATTATTCTATAATTATTTAAAAATTTTAAAAAGTTGTAATTGTTTGTGGAATATTAAATTTTATTTCATCATTCATTTATTAATAATGATCATTTAATTCAATGCGTGAAAGTACCTAGTGGTAACAAAATAAAATAAAATAAAATTACAACACCTATAGCAACAAGAGTTAATATTTAGTAATACTATTTATTATTTTTTTGGTGATAAAAACTCTCACTTTTTCTGTTCAGGAGGGGGGGGGAATCAAAGTATGTCCTCTTTAGAAATTCCACAAAGAGTAAATGCAAAAAGGTTTCAGCGAAGCACTAATGTTCCCAATTCTTTAGTTTCAACTTTAAACAACGCAGGCTTAATTTTTTAAAATATCTCAGAAATTTAATATTAACTTTGATAATTCTATAAGATCAAACATATAACCTCACAGTAATATTTCTTTAGAAATTTAAGAATATTTTTAAAATGTACTTTAAAAAGATAAAGTGGATTATACAACTATAGTATCTTATCTTAGAAAAAATTAAAACAATGGATAAAATGTGATCGTTTTAATAATATAGATACTAAGTGTTGGAGAATTAAATACCTTGAATCTTACAGAGGATACATTTAGACCAGTTTTACTCGTCTTTATAATACGATACACTTGAGAAAATTTATGTTCGATTACTATGCACGCTCTATACACACATACACACGTGCATTCAAATAACGATTTTCAAAGATAACATACAAAAGTTATATTATCTATGTTAATTCATGTGTAATCAACAGTATGATTGTACCAACATTTTGATTGAATATCAAATGATGTCAGCCAATCAAAATCCAATAATGTGTTTTTACCAATTTCAAAATTAAAACAGGCAAAACTCTCCATACAGTAGTGCCATTCAGTGCAAGCCAGAGTAATCAATGGATGCCAGAAGGCTTGTGCATAAAAACCCTATCTAGTACATATTCATACAATATCCCCAGACTAGTGTCTGGCTTGTGACCATCAGTGAGTAGGCACTAGATTGGGATTTTACACATAAGCCTTCTGTCATTCATTGATTACTCTGGCTTGCACTGAGTGGCACTGCTGCATGGAGAGTTTTACCTGTTTAATAACAGTTATGAGCAAGTATAAGAAATGGTGATAATGTGATGTTTGCTGGTCAATTTCAAACTCATGCTAAAACAGTCAGGTTGCATTAGATCCTAAGATCTAGGTAGAGTGCTCTCAGATCCAAGGCTCCTCACTGATGAAGGCCACAAGCCAGAAACTAGTCCAGAGATATTGGATGAGTAAGCCCTAGATGGAGATTTTATGCACAAGCCTTCTGGCATCCATTGATTACTCTGGCTTGGCAGTGAGTGGAAATACGTATAGTGAGTTTTTCCTCTTTTATTATTATTGTTGATATAAAAAAAATGAAAATGTTCTGCAAATAAAGGCATACTGATTAGAATGGCATTGCATCTTTGTTATTTTTTTAATAATCTCTGCCTTCTTATTTTGGCAGTTTTCCAAACATTTATAGTCTTAGAATCAGAGAGCATTTGTAAAATTTATATCACAAATCACCTAAGAACAAGTACAAGCTAGCATTATGGGTAAATATTGATTTAGAAATTAAGAATTATGTGGCAATAGAATGCCACAAAAATAGATAATGGTTGGTGCTCATTGGTTCATTTCTTTACCTTATAAGGAATCAATTAAAATACTAGTTTTTTACTTCACCTTTGATTAGTAAATAGTTTAGATTGCGCTTTACATGAAAAAGTGAAGCTTGTCTCAATCTTATTACAAGTTATATGGCCTAGCACTTTCAGAGACCTTGTGTCTCCATAATCATAGCCTACTTTTAACTGAAGTTTAGTTTTGGTTAAGGAATCAATTAGTAAATTGATTTATATAAATAGTTTTTTATTGGGTGGTATGAAAATGGTCTGGAAGAAAGGCCTGAATTCAAATTTGTTACTAAATAGTTCAAAACAGTCAATTAATTGCAAATCTATTCATGGGTAAGTTTATAAGATAACTTGTAGTTGTCATAGAATTTATATAGGTCAAAGTAACTTAAGACTTAATGAAAAAGTTAAAGTTCGTAAGAGTAGAGTTAAGAATAGATATGAAAATTCAGCTTTGTATATCTATGAACTGAGCACAAGTCATAAAATATTATTTGTCAATGCAGAGGTTAGTTTTTATGCTAAAAGTGAATTGAAATAAAGAAAAAAAAACTTTGATGATAAAATTTTTTGAATCTTATGCTCTCAAGAAGACATTTTTTGATGTGAAAGAAAGTTGGTTGTAGAAGGGAATGATGGGAAAAGTATTTTCTTTTGTGTATATATGTTGTATGTTTAGTTGAATTTCATTTGAAAAGGTCTATTTGTTAATAGTTGCAATATGATTGTGGAAGAATTTTAGTAAAATTTTGTTGCTATATTTAGTATTGTAGTGTTATATGAATTTCTATTCTATAATTACTAGTACAATTTCTCTTTCTCCTCAGTCAATCCTCTTTTTTCATTTACTCTTTTCAAATCTTTATTTGCTATTTCATTCATGCAACTGATTTTTTCCATTTTTCTCCATGACCACATCACAAAGTCTTCCAATTTTCCTTATTTTATTACTCATTGTCCACATTTTACAACCATATAATAATACATTCCACACATAACATTTCATTAATCTTTTTCCTAATTCCTCTCTTCAAAGTTCCAACAAAGTATTTTATTCAGCTTTCACAGATAAAAGCATAGAGAATTCATATTCAAAAGTATTTTCAGTTATCATCAACAATAACAATCTCTTCCATCCTTTCTTTTTACTTCCACTCACCATTCCCTACAAAACATCTTTCATTAAACTATAATTTCTTCTTAATATATGTCCAATCCAGTTTTTTTTCTCCGTTCTAATTTCCTCAATCAATCTTATTTTTTCATTTTCTCTTTTCAAAACTTTTTCATTTAAATAAATCAATAACAATAGGAGACTATAGGTAAAAAAAAACATTTTAAATTGTAAATTAAATGTATAAAAAGTCTATAAATTAAAATGATTTACAGATAAATACTTTAGATCAGGGTTTATGCAGCAGGTAACAAAGTTTTAATCGGTGATAACAAAATATTTTTTTTACTTACTTTTTTTTTTTGATTTTATTTTACAAGAGCTCTGTGTTGAAACTTCAAATTGAAATTAGCATTGCAGGATCCTTGGTTGTCCTTGGTTGATTTTAAATACTCAAATCATAATCACAATCAGGTTCTTACATGTGTTGAACTATTTACGATGTCTTAATTGGTTTTTTACATATTTGAAATATACGTCATTGATAGGTATCAGTTTTAGATGGTTAGCACACCACTGGTATAATTTAGCTACTCCAAGCACCAAGATCATTCCAATAAGCTGGTCCAAAAAAGTAGTAAACTAACATTGCAAAACTTTTTATGGTGCCTGGGGAAGATTCTTTAGTTGGGAGGTAATTCCTCTATTGATAGTTAACATGATTCAGAAACAAGATAAAAGACAAAGATAAGATAAATTATTTATCTCTAGTTGTATCATTATAAAATAATTAAACATTTTGATTACAAATAATCTTTTTTTATTGTTTACTAAATCAAAAAACAAAAAAAGGTTTATCTCAAGATTTCTCATTTATTCTGGTTTTTCTTAAGCATAAAAATAAATACAAAACATTAATACAAAATGAAAAAAAAATTTTTTTTTAAAGATATGCATTTCTAATATGTTAACAAGAATGAAAAAAATATTAATAACACAAAGATATATAAAAAAACAATAGATTTAAAAAAAAAAAAAAAATAATATTACCCTTATTTTCAAACTATATTTTCGAAAATAATTTTTTATTTACTTTTAAAAGTTTAGTTTGGAAAGGAAAGATAAGGTAACATAGACACACAATGTATATATTACAACAAATAAAATAGTATTTTGTTACATTGTTTATTTTTTACTACTTTTCTTATTGTAATTATAAAGGACTTGAACTCAGATTTTAAAGCTCCTTACAGATATCCAGTCAACCCTATGTAACCAATACGCATCACTACATAGGTATGCAAAAGATAAATGATCTCCAATATATATATATATTGAAGCTGGAAATATAGTACATATTTCTGCTTCACCTAGTTCCAATGTTATCAGCACTAGTATGGGTTTGAACCCAATCATGTATATTAACTGACACCCATCTCATAGTAGGTGGTAGTATAGTTCTAATCAATATTATAATATTTTATCTAATTTATATTTTATGATTAAAACTAACCTCTTTATAATAGTGATTTATTTTATATTTGTAGAAATGTATGTATATTTGTTTATTTCATTAAATTGGCACTAAGTAAACAATTGAATCCTAGATATCTATAAAATGTTACAAATATTTTAAATTCTTTCATTAAAGTTCATTTTTCCAATTAATTAGTTGGTAACATTTTATATTTATCTTTTGATAAATGTACATTAAAGGATCATTTATGTAAACAATGTAATATTTGTAAGGAATATTTTTAAAATATTAAAGATTTTAAGACTTCTCATTCGATAATTTAATATACAAAATTAACAAAGCATATGACACACTTGAATGAGAAGCTATAAAGATAAACAGAAATTATTACATGCTAATTTTGTATAAGGAATATTTTGTAAATTTCTATTTACGTTTTATATCAAATATTAGATTTGAAAGTCATCGTATTTTTTATAGAATGTACCAAATTCCTAAAATTTTTGTGAATAAAATTTACATTTTCTTTAATAAAAATGTTAATTAAATAGGCTTTGTTAATACGATGACTGATAAACTTAATTATGCTTGTTGCTGTTTTCTTTTAATTAGCAAATGAACCCTTGGAGCATGTTTAATGCAGGATTGTAGATTTCCCACCCAGGCAGACACTGACCACAGAGAAAGTCACCAGCAAACATCATGTAGATTGAATCCTAATAGATAACACTGGATCAGATAAATAGTAAAAAAATTTGATAAGAGGATTTACTGAAGAACAGTTCACTGAAGAGAATTGATTGGAATTTATAGTACATCGTGCCTAAAGAATGACAGGGTGAAAAGGTTGGCCATTTGCTTTTCATAGCTCTGTTTCCACCAGCTCATCACAATGCCATTCCAGTGCTCTCATCACCTAGCCCACATCTGTACTGTGTCAAGGAAGCCTGCTAAATGATCTGATTTTATAACTGCCTGTTCAAGCCATGGAACATTTACCGATTGGTTGAGGTAACCTACAATTTGCTGCAAGCCTCTGATTCTAGCTTACTTTGTTTTCTAAATCAATATTAATTTATATTATACATATCTGTAATGTTTATACAACTTAATTTTAAAATGCATCTTTTAAAATTTTTCTCTTAAATTTAAAATTATCAATTCTTATAAAAATCTCACATTACTTTGATGTGGCAAATTCATCTTATTTTTTGTTGGTTTATTTATAATATTGACTTACTGAAACTGCCAAGTATAAAACTCAATGAGCAACTAACTTTAAACCCTTTCCCGCTTATTTTCACCAATTACAAATCATTTCAGAAGACTTATTTCCATTAAATTAATTAATAGAGAAAGCTCATTTAGTTTTGTACCTTTTATATTATAAATTTATTTTAAATGATTGAAATTATTTTAAAAGTTAGGTATCTTATTATTATCTCCAACGTAAAAGTGCCCTCATAATTAACTCGAAGAGAATAATGTAGTTTATTAAATCAGTTAAGTAAAATCTATTACAATTTCTGTAAAACAAATGTCTTGAAAGAAAATTATTGAAAGCACATCTATCATAGCATTTTATCAGTATATGTTTCATACACATATATTTTTATTTGTCAGTAAAATATTAAGATTGTGATATAGTAGTTATTATGCTATATGTTGTCAAACTTCACCAGAAGTGATTTTTATATTTAATGCGCAGTCTGTCTAAGAAGTGATTTTTATATTTAATGTGCAGTCTGTCTATGTTAATTAAAAGACAGACTGATTTTGTAATCTTTGATGATGAATTATTTGATAACTTACTAATACATGAAATACTTAGAAAGTATGGAAGACAATTTATTCTAAGTTTAGTTTTAATACTTGCATTTCCTTTTTATATTATACTTTATGATCCATTCTTTAATGGCCCAAGGTTTCTGGGGACGTTCTATTAAGTCAGAAAGCTGATTATTTTATTCAGGAATTAATTTATTATGATCGTTAATCATTCACTATCTATATTTATGTCTAAGGCATTATGTATTTTGTAGTTCCAACCATTCATTTATTATTATTGTTTTGCTTTGCTAATACCTCTTAGGACATTTGGAATATTAAATATGACCAGTCCAATCTTTTACTTTCCCTCAAAGTAGACATATTTCCTACTAAGGGACTCTTTTTAAGGCATTGTATTGGAAGTCCAGCACATCAAATGTATTATTATTATTATTATTATTATTATTATTATTATTATTCAGAGACATGTTTTGGCTGGAGAGCCAACATTTCTCTCATCATCTACCTGTATATACCAGGGATTTTTTTTTTTACCAAAGCCACCCACAGGATCATAACAGACCTCATTCGTTCTTTGTTGTAATCTATAATATCATACTGCCTTTATCATTCTATATGTATATATTTATTTAAAAATCTGAAATGCTCTCTGCCATGATGGCACGTTCTTCACAAACAAATACTGTTAATTATTAAATCTGATTATCTAATTTAAAATGAACTATTTTGATTTCCACACTCATTATAGACAACTGATTTAAATATAATAGTATTTTAAATACACATCGCTCATGTCTTGTTATATATATATATATATATATATATATATATATATATATATATATATATATAGAATAAATTTATTTGTAATCTTGTAAAGAGGGCTAATGATATTTTATTGCTGATTGGTTCTTGGTAGACCAATTAACAAATTTTACATTGTTATCAAATCCGCATCAAAACAAATTCAAGAAATATAATAACCTAGTTGTATAAACAAAACTAAATTTATTTTGTATAACAATAACTCAATTTCTTAATAAATTCCTATAATATTATTATTTTAAATTAGCTTAGTTTGTCATCACTCCGAATCTTTAATATTAATTATTCTAGTTATTTATATTTCTTTGATTTAAATTCAATTCTTTGTAATGTTGACATAAAGAATTATAATCGTTACTGTTCAAACCATTAGTAATTGATATCAAATCACATCTGTATCATTCTGCAATCATCAGAATTCACTAAATCATTAATTTCTCTTATAAACCCTTTATTATTTTTTGAGTCTCTTTGTGAACTCCTCCAGCTGGGATGGAATAAAACCAATGACTGCTAGTGTCATCACAAACATTATGCATTAGTCAGAGAGGTAATAGTTCAGGCAAATAGGTTAGGATTCACCATTCCCCTGACATCTGTATCTTGTGTATGGTTGGATTCAAGATACGTTTGCTTGGATTATTGGTCTTGTTGAATGACTACACGATCTTGACTGGCACAATATATATATATTGTGCCGGTCGGATTTGTATGTTCACGTAACAAGATCAAGCATCTAGGCAAAAGTACCTCGACTCCAATCATGCGCAAGATACACAGGTCAGGAACACTCATGAACTCTGCCCTATTTGCCTATTTCCCAGATCTATAACATTATGAGCAACAATCCCGATGACATCGATTAATATACTTCTCATCCGCTGGCATCAATCATCGGAGACACAAAAAGACTCTAGGCTAAACTTATATGATAGATTAACTTAATAACTAGCTATATTTGGTAAGCAATGAAGGCTCATGACCTAGCATAGCAATTATGTATTGAGCGGAGATCATCTAGTTATATTTAGCATAAGTAATAACTTAATATGTTATCTTAACTAAAAGAAAGCAATGGTTCGAGTTTGATATATATATTTAAGATTTATTAATAACAAAAATTATGTCGGGTTATTTAGCCGACGTGAGCCTCGGAAGTATTCTATATGTTTGATTCATATTTAATAATAACATTAGATTTGCGGCTATGCCAATAATATATATGTGTGATTTAATAAATTAGCACTATTAGAATACATTACTGGAATACTATTACACCCCCAGAGATGAAGAGCATTTACTTAATTTAAACAACAATAAGTTTACAAGCAGATATTATATTTGGTTACATTCAATATTATTATTAATTTGGAGTTATAGATAATTAATGCGGGGGATGGGTAATGAATAATTATATAAACGATACTAAATCTATCGCATGAATACTTATATTAAACTAATAGAAATATGTCTGTTTAAAGACATCATTTCATTACAGCTTATGAATACTTCTGCATGACTAATAAGACACTGAAAGGTGGTGCATGCATGGCGGCTGATTGGGTCAGTCTAATTATGGATCCTGGAGTGTGCTTCATGAATTTTCAATAACGAAAGGGACCGATTTCCTCTGCAAATGTAGGCTGGGTCGGTTTGACGAATGAAGGGATACAAGATTCCCTGGAATGAAGTACAGGTGAATCATGGATGACAAAGAGTGGTCAGCAATGACTTTATTGGGCTGGTTTCCCAGATCGCTCCCCATATAAAGCATGCACAAAAGACCAAGTATGTCCCCAGGGTGGTTTTACAGCCTGGTTCAAGGACATTAAGAATGATGATGGGGCCCGACTTCACGGATGCCCCCATGTGAGAAAGAAGCACAAATATATATATCTATGAAATGGCCTTTATGCACGTAACACTTAATAATATAATATAAACAAAACTCTAAAGATTAAAGATTATCGAACATATTTATTGCCAAAAATTATGAAATATTCGGCGTAATGATATGGCTTCACTAAGCAAACATGGGTAATAATTATACTTAAATATAAAACTAAGCTCTTAAGATCCCCATCCCCCTTACATTATGTTACTTAATATTATTCATTACTTTTTACACATTTAATAAATCTCAATTTTGGTTAATCAATGCCTTTGTGAAAATATATAAATGATTACAAAATAAGTGGGTGGTGGTAATAGCTAAGATGGGTTTTACATATATAATATAATTTAAGAATAAAAGATAGCACATTATTTAGAAAGGAGAATGTGAAAAACAGACATCAAATCTGTTTTTCTACAGTAAACATGAAAAATATAATTAGTTTATTTATCTAAAATCGTGACCACCTGTGCAAGTCGAATAAGACTTGTTTTGATCAAATTATAAATTATTTACCCAGTAAATGATGGGTGGGGAAATGAAAATGAATTATATGCTAACGATTTTAGAATACTATTGGCATTTATTTTAAAATATACATTCATAAATGTAAATGAAAATTGTTTGCCGCTTGGAAATAAAAGAAAAGGAAAAACATTTTATAGGAGGCTTAATATAGATTAGTTATATAGAGTTATAGAATACATATTTGAAGACATTTAAAATAGGTGATTAAAATATAAATATTTAAGAGAAGGCAGGATTTAATAATTATAAGTGGTCAAAGTTCTTTTACCTTGCTTATTTGGAAGAATGATTTCATTAGGAGTCAGTCCATCGGTATTGTTTCACTAGATCTAGGGTAGTATTATTAATTTGAGAGATAGCATTTCACTTTCACTGGAAAAATATACATAAAGTTCAGTAGTACGGGATGCAGAGGTTCGTTCATGGGAACAGCATATTAGAACGGAGGGACAAGGTGAAATTTCCTACTCACGACACATTGAGTGAGAATTCAAACTGGCATGGAATATGTATAACAACATAGTTATTTGATGGTCTCCTCCCCTGTGTATTCAAATCCAGCAGTATTTATACTTTTATTTTGAAGCTGTAACTTAGCAACTACTGCTGGACCTGAGGCGGTTTAAGCACTTAAGTTTCATCTGGAATAGTTTGACCAGATACTCTTATCTAGTAAGATGTTTGAAACAATGCAAGTTTGTTATCAGTTTCTCAAACGATTGTTTTAAAATATATCTTATGAATTTAAAACAAGCTAGTGTGGACAATTTCCACTAATGGGTTTATTTTCTTATTACCAATTTGTAATCTTTTACTTTAATCTAAGGGGTCTTCCGGGTAATTGTTTTTATTATTTCAATAAAAATTTTATTAACAATAAATAGTGGTTACATACTAATAAAGGATAAATAAATGAATAAATTGTACAATAATATGACTATATAATGTTCTATTTGTCATCTGGATAGATTATGTTATGAGAGCACAATGTTATACTCTTATGTTGTTAGGTATAGTGAAGAGATTCTAAGAACTTGTTTAATGGTATTAGCATTTTTAATATAAACATGAATATTTTCTTTTATAATTGACTATTCTATAATGCTGGGTAGGTGGGAGTTGATAATCAGAAAAAGGAAAGAGCAATTAAAGACCAGGTGTCAGCAAAGACTTTACTGGAGGCAAGGAGCTGGTCACGTTTCTTGATTTTTTTGAGCGTTTGATAAAACAATGGTATGATTTGTGGTGGGGGTAATTCCATGAGACTTTTGCATCTCACTATCCATATGGAATAAAGGACAAAGGTAGAAAGCCTTATTATTGAAAAAAACCCATATGAATGGCATTTTCAAGTGAGAAAATCATATCAGGTCTTATGTTGGAATTGATTATAATTATATCTTTCAGAGTTTTAAGTCTTGGGCACCGGTGTATAATATGGTCTATGGTTTCATCTTCACGAGCACACAGACCACATATAGGGTCAATGCTGGTAAAACCTCTTCGGTGATAAAGAAACCAATTCATGGTGAGCGCATTAAGATTTATTTTAATGATGAAGTCAAGGAATTTGGGTTCCAGACTCCATCTTTTGAAGTGTGTAATGAGTCTTTGGTTGGTTACTTTTAGGCTGGTTTTAATGGGTTGTTGATTATAGTTGATTATATTGTATGCTTCCCATAAGGTGATTTTTTGGTTAAGGTTAAAGGGTATTATCAGGTTATAAGGTTGTAGGTGTTGTATTAGGGATGCTATCCATGAACTGGAAGAGGGTGGAAGACGATCTGTCGGTGTAATTTTTTTAATAATGTTAGAGTATCCGCAGGAGAGGATCAGATTATGTAGAGTGTTGTGGGTTTTCTGTAAAGTGATTGCTTGTATTGAGTGGAATGACAGTCCATTGAACCTGCATGGTCGTTGGATACCTCGCAAGCTAATAGCAACTGTCCTTCCTCTCCAGAGAAGTTTGGTGCATAATCAGTTAATTTTATTTTGAAACTGTTTAGACATTTTAACGAATGGAAGATAATATGAGATTTTTGGCATTATGATCATGTTGAGGAGGCCAACCTTTCCATATAATGAAAGGTATACTCTAGAGAGTGAAGTGGTGATGGCTTCAGTTGAATGGAGGATTGCATCTTGAATCTCTCTTGCCATTGCAGTTGGAGTTTTGTAGATTGAGAAACCTAGGTATCTTTGGGGTTTTGCAGAAAAGGGAGAGTTAATTTGTTTACCAGACAT
This sequence comes from Epiperipatus broadwayi, assembly GCA_028023455.1. Classification (NCBI taxonomy): domain Eukaryota; kingdom Metazoa; phylum Onychophora; class Udeonychophora; order Euonychophora; family Peripatidae; genus Epiperipatus; species Epiperipatus broadwayi. The sequence continues at coordinate 88,813 of JAQFVV010013074.1, read as the reverse complement.
TATCTTCTAGATGGAAGATTTGTTAAAATTTATTTGTAGGCCAAGTTTTGCTGTATTTCTGTTTAATATGTTCATGAGATGGGGAAGGTATTTAATGGTGGGAAGCACAACCATGATGTCATCAATATATGCAAATACATTGAAGCTTTTATTGAGAGAGGGAAGGAAAATTCCAGGGAGGTTTTTTTCTATATCCGTCAGAAGAGGGTTGATGTATGCTGTGAAGAAAAGGGCACTGAGTGGGGATCCTTGAGGGATCGACTTGTATGGCTTGAAGCCTGGTGTGATCTTGCCATCAAGAGAGAGAAAAATCTCTCTGTTGTTGAGTAGATTGCTGACCATCTGTACAATCCCGGCTAAAATGTCACATTCCAACAGAATATTCAGGAGGATGTTTATCTGGACTGAATCAAATGCTGCCACAACATCCAGCTGGACAGCAATAGGTTTTGATTTACGATGTCCTCTGGGTAATTGTTTTTCGAGAGACTTTCTAACAAGATTGCATAATTTCTGGCTACAAAATTATATATAAAAAAATAATAAGTTTCATATATAATACCTTATATATATAATATAACTTTATTAATATATTCACAATCTCCTACACTGAAATATATAGATATTTATTATTTACGCCCGTATACACATGAGAATATTATTATGAAATAAAATATTTTTAAATTAAAATACATACGTGTTTACATTATTTATGTTATAATACTAACCAAAAGATATATATATATATATTATTAGCTATGTATATACGTGCGTAAAGGTGGGTTTGAATACAGTTAGATGGTAGGAGATTGGATGTGGGTTGTGAAGCAGGATCTGAGCATCAGATCATCTGCTTCAATATACATATATTTCATGTTGAATTAGCACTCATCAGTTCATCCAGATCTCATCTCCCACACATACATACACTCAGTGCTCAGTTTATATTAAGATAGCAAATCTTCATACTTTAATGGACAGCTTCAATCTTCTCCACTATCCAACTCTACAGCCATTCATATAATTGAAAATACAATGATGAAATGCTCAAAGCTCCTGTTGATGCTACTATTATTGTGATATTCATTTTGATATTAAGTCAACTGACCCCTCACACATCGGAACTTAATATGTGCATTTACACTTAGTGCTCTATAATGTTTAAAAAATATTCGAAGTTATTTTTTTTTTAAATCTCGTTTGTGATTAGTTGTCAAAAACGTTTCTAACATTGACTAAAGAAAAGGTTTATTCCATCTCTTTATTTATTAACAGTAGTTGAATGGCTTTCATCTAGAGAAGCCAGGTTCATAACACTTGTAAAAGTATTTTTTATCTTTTTTTAATATATTTGTATTAATATTTTGTATTTCTGTATACCCTTAATAAATTGTTGATATCTTGCGACCTCGAATTTTTTTTATTGTAAGTTTTTAATTAACCAAATAAATAAAAATAGATATTTTTTTGGGGAAAACAAAACTGGTACTAGAAATACCAAACTGTCAACATGAGCATCGAGATACATATGTTTAGTGATTTCACATACTTGGTAAAAAAACTTTATTCATAAAAATTGTGCATAAAGACAGAGTAATATGAGTTTGAGAGTTGGTAGATGTCTGCGATGGAATAGAGATTGAGATGGATATATTGATAAAAATTTTAAAACTTCTATATCATTGCTAATACTACTAATATATGGTATGGCTAAAGATCTCTCAGCCCCATATAGCTATTTGAGTTAGGTAGCTGGGTTTGAAGACATGTAGGTGTCTGAAAATTTCAGATAAGTGCTAGCTTTGGGTTGATATTTTTAGATTTAGTGTCTGAAGCTGCCCTAGCATCTCTCTGAGGAGTGCCAAAGCATGAAACCATTGTTAGAGGTTTTGGGAGGGTTTCCTGACACAGATATTTTAAATGCTTTCTCTGGCTAAGCATTTATCACAAAGCTTGTTGAGCAATTGGCAATGCTCATTATTTATATCTCACAAACTTAAGAGAATTAGTTCATGTGATCTATGACTCTTACTTTGACTACTTCTATATCATTGTTTTATATTTATATGCTATTGAATTAACTTTCTCATATTTTTATAGAATTATTTCGATGACATCCAAACGATTTAAGAACATTGCTAAATTTGAAATCAGAATGTCTTTAAATATCGCCTATATGTTTCTAAAATAATTTCATCATATTTTTATATAATTATTTCGATAATATCCAAACAGTTTTCTTTATATGAAAATTACTAATCGAATGCAAAATCTTTTCAAATATCGCTTATAACTTTCTTATTAATTATATATTTAACTTAAGAATGTTTGACTTCTTAACGTTTACAATAATTCGATCCTATTACATATCGAACATAAAATAGCTCATTATATACTTAAACATTTATAATTTTTTCTAGAAAAAATATTTTTATTTAACATTTACATTAAGACTTGTTTAAAAGTGCATTTTTGATTTTATTCAATATAAAAAACTAAATACTGATTTTATTCTGTGGAAAGTAAACTCAATAAAAAATTATTCATGAACAAGTAATTGTATATCGATTGAAAACAAACATATATGTATATCGATTGAAAACAAACATATATGTATATAACGAAACAAGTTAAATAAATCTCAAGATAAATAAAATCCATCATTGAGGAATTACAGCTATTCATTTACTTTAATGTACATTAGGTTATTGAAAAGAAATAAGTTTGCTTTATATAAATATCGTAATTTTCTTGCGATTGATAAAATAAGATTAAGTTTATATTTCCATTTTGGTGTACATAGAGAAAATTTGATATATGTAATATCAAATAACAAAAAAAAAACTATACACACACGCGCGCGTGAATACCTCTATTCCCATTCCTCCTCTCACATACGTAAATATATGGAAGCAATCCATACCTAAACAATACCAAATAATTCCAAGAATCTCTCAATGTGGGTGACAACGTAAACATTTATGGGTTATATTAGCCTGTTAAATGGGGTTTAAAGTTGGGCTGGACATATTTCTAGAAGAGATGATAATAGAGAGACAATTGAAATCTTAAACTGGATTCCAAGAGATTGTAAAAGACCCAGAAAGATACCATATGTGAGATGGATGGATGAAATAAAAAGTATGCAGGGGTGATGTGAAGAAGAGAAAATAAACATCAGAGAAGATGGATTGAATTTGGAGAGACCTTCATCCTGCAGTGGATTGATAATGGTTGATGATGATGATGATGATGAATGGGGTTTCATTAAACTTTAAATTAAAAATCAATCTCTTTCAATCAAATGCCAGTATATATATTGTAAAAAAACAAATCTGATAGTAGCTGGAGTTGGTTTCTTTGCAAAGCTGCATATCAATAAGTAAATGTGTGGATTTCCATGTGTGTGTATATGTGCATGCTAGATAAGATTTGTCAGCAGCACTTAAGTATCCTGATTTAGACAATCAAATAAAAAGCATTGCTCTGTAGATTTTTTTATTTAATGTTATTAAAATTCTTATAAATGACGTGTACTATATAAAATTGAAAACAATATGATTATAGCTTATACTATTTACAAAAAGAAAAGGTAAATAGTTTTGATGTATGAAATTGAATTACATATTTTACAAAAATATAAAGTATTTTATGACTCTTTTTCATTTGTCATCTGAATGAGGTTTAAATAAATAATTTTATAATTTTTGTAATAAAATGAATGCCAGATCTAAATATTGAAAATTATGAATTACTAAAATTAAAAAAAGTTATCAGGCAATTTTTAAAAGTTGGTGATGATTGGTAATGATCTTTTTCTTCCTTTATATTACTATCATAAATTTTAAAAAAAGCAAGAAGAGAAAAAACTATATTTTTTATTTGCGGGATTCAAACTCAGACTTTCACACGACCCACTACTTCTAGTGCCATCTCATATTGCCTACCCACCTGATCACACACATGCTGAAAAGATAAATAATCACCAATATACGTATTTCATGCTAAATCAGCAATCATCAGTTGGTCTAGATTACTATCCTCACACACATATATATAATCAGTGCCCAGTTTTATATTAAGATAGCCAATCTTGTACAATGTATTAATTTATATAAATAGTATGTAAAAGGTCTGCCCATCCCTCACATATGTATGTATAAATGGATTATTCTCATGTACATGAGGGGTCAGAATGACTAATACATCAACATGGATAAAATGACAACCTTGGCACTAACAAAAGCTTTGAACGTTCCATCTTCAGATTTTTAATGAAATGGAAGGCTGAAGAGTTGTGAGTTGGAATAGTTTGAAGCCTGTCCATTAAAGTATGAAGATAGGCTATCTTAATATAAACTGAGCACTGGTTATATATATATATATTATATACTGGTATATATATATATATATATATTGTAACTGGTTAGGTTACATGGTACACTCATAATAATATAGTGTGTGAATATATATATATATATAAAGTAAAGGAAAACTAGAAATAAACACAGCCAAAAATTATTGTAGATATTTTCTACATTCACTGAAGTAAAATAATAATAAGTAAATAGTAAATACTTTAAAAAAGGTCTGATAAATTCTGATTTTGAAATGTAAGAACACCATACTTATTTCTGAAATTTTTTAATTAATTAAACAAAATTTTTATCTATTAGAAATTCCCTAAGTAAAAACATGTATGTTTTTAAAGGGATTAGAGAGATAAAAATAAAAACTGTTTTCAATCAAGGTGTTATTTGTCACCTTAGATGATTTTATAAAAGGGCTGATAACAAAATTAGCTCCAGTTGGGATAATAATTTTTGTAAGAATGGTCAGCTGAAAAGTTGCTTTTAATATTTTGTTGCAACTTGATGAAGTGCAGCAATTGGTTTTAGCTGACCATAGAATTTGCAGAATAGCTACCATAAACTGATGTAGCTGAAGGCAAGATAATAGACTGTTTTCCTTTGCAAAAGTTTGAATTCACATGGAGAAAATGACCCACTTTTTACACTAAAATTCATAGCCTTAAACATAGAGGATGATTGCTTGCCTTAAATATATCAAACCAAGACATCTGCTTGCCTGAAATAATCCTAGATAGAAAGAGACCAACTACAGATCAAGATTTTACATGGATTGCATACTTTTACCTGATGATGACAACAAACATGGATTATATTTTTCTAATGGACCAAAGAACCAGCTTACTAAATAAATAATTATATATATGCTGACTATCTAAAGGCAGAGAAGCCCAGATAAGCATGGTGAGTAGAGTTATATATAATAATGAATTTTTAAATAATTTCTTTAGTAAAATGACATTTTAAAAGTAATGCCTGAATTTGTACTTTTCATGTTTGTGGTGGGTGTGTAGTTGAGCAAGACTGCCTAGATGCAGTGTGTTTGTGATGCTCCAAAGTATAGGCTCGACACTGTCTATACCTAGATGTTGAGCTCCCAGGGTAGTCCAGCGGTGTATAATGAGGCCTCATGAATAGGCCTTGGTCTCATGAATAGACCTCATCTAAAGCCCCTAAGACTCACAAGAGATGAGCAGGACTGGCTCAGTGCTTGATATTTTTTTCTGGATACTATTCCTTGTGGAAGATCTATCTAGGTACTTAGAAGGGGCAGTGCTTAAAAATGAGGCATTTTCTCATGACATCATGGGGCATTGTGTACTTAGTTCATGCTTGGCTATCTACTTATCATGGCATGAGAAGCTGCAGTTCATGTATTCACTTTTCCTCTCTCACCTTGCCTACTTCATCAGCATTAACTAATCAAGCAGAAAGACATTTTGAAGTTTATATTTTCTTAATTCTATAAAACGATTTTATCTTTTGTTTATTGAAAAAAAAGAGAAAGACATTTTAAATAAATCAACAATCATCTGTCAAAAATTTAATAGTACATGTTTCAAGGAAAAAAGACTATTCAGCAAAGAGAATTAAATTGCGAGAATAATCTGTAATAATTTTATTGTGATAAATACTAATGTTATGTAAATAAATTAATATATTGCATGTCTGTGCAAATTATATATATATATATATATATGCGTTTCAGTAAACCTACTATGTAAAATGTTTAATCATTTATTGTATTTTTATATAATTTAAGATTTTGATAATTATTTTGTAGCAAGTCAAATGGGTTATTTCACGCACACACATGTATATGTGTGATGTTGTCAATTATAACATGTAAATTTTAATCATTTTTGATTGTTATTGAATGCCAATTGAAATAGATTAATTGTATAATAGAAATCGCATGTCTGTGCACATATATATGTAAATCCATGTAACAATTCAAATTTTGAATAGCAATTATGTAAATCACAAATATAATAATTATTTTATGTTTAATTGTAATGTCTTCATCATATATTATAAAACGCACATCTGTGTGTGTGTATATATATATGCATTTATAGAAACTAATTGAGAAATATTGTAAAACAATGTAATAACTTTAGTTGTGTATATAATTTTGTATACTTTTCAAAATCAGAGCCTTATCCTATAAGACCTTAAATATCATTTATTTTATTGTTATTAATAAACTTATTTGTTTAAAATGGTTTCCATCATCTCTTGGTCACATACAGTAATAGAGCTTGTGTTCTCTGAGCTAGATTCATGCATGGGAGAAATATATAAATGGGAATGTGTATATTAGTGCTTTTGGGCCATCCAGCGATGATCAATCACCATCATCCTGGTTGGTGCAAAAGAGGATACTCTTTAAAGCCCACACACTATCTTTTATTTTATTATAGCCTTATTAAGAGTTAAGTTTATAGTTGGCAAGTACAAGTGGCCAGAGCATTGATGATGATCAGCATGTTTTAAATGTCCCAGCATTATTGTTTTGAATTCTGATTATTGTCTATTTTAATGGAGGGCACAATGCTGGTGCATCCAAATTATGTTTAAATAATTGCCCAAGGTAGCAAAGGCTCAATAGTTAGCCTGGTCTTCAGAAGACCCATTTCAATCGAGTCACAAGTTGACTTATATTTTTTATTATTCAAATCCAGTCACAAGATGGACTGTTGATTTTATTCTGATTTATTGTACTGATTTGTTTATTCCTATTATTAATGATGATAATGAATGGTATTTCGAGTAGTACTCATACTAACTTTGACTTATTGATAATGCTGGTTGATATATGGTTTTTTAGTTGCTCTTCTGAGTTAGCTGGCTGATCTCTCAATGCTATCAGAGATTCCCTAATCTCATGCTTCTCTTAAATATAATATACTTAAATATTATACTTCTTGTAAATTTTATATTAAATCATTATACTTACATTTCCATTTCCTACCACCCCATCCCATTACAATATATATATATATATATATATATATATATATATATATATTATATATATATATATATATATATATATATATATATATATATATATATATCAATCCACTGCAGGATGAAGGTCTCTCCAAGTTCAATCCATCATTTCTGATCTTTAGCTTCTCTTCTCCACATCACCCCTACACACTTTCTTATTTCATCCATCCATCTCACATGTGGTCTCTTTCTGGGTCTTTTACAATCTCTTGGAATCCAGTTTAAAATTTCAATTGTCCATCTATTATCATCTCTTCTAGCAATATGTCCAGCCCAACTCCACTTTTTTTAATTTTTTCAATGAGATCAGTAACACCTGTTTGTTCTCTTACCCATACATTGTGTTTTGGATCTCTTCTTGTTACTCCCAACATGCATCTCTCCATACTTCTTTGAGTGGTCTGAAGTCTCTGTATTGCTCTTCTATTAAGTGTCCAAGTCTCAGATCCATAAGTAAGAACTGGCAAAACACATTTATTAAAAACCTTCCTTTTCAAACACATAGGCATATTTCCTTTTAGTATCAAGTTATTTCTACCAAAAGCACCCCAACCAAGTTTAATTCTATGATTAATTTCATCCATTATGTTTCCATCTGTATTAATAATCTGACCAAGGTATTTGTAACTGTTAACTTCTTCTAATTCATCATAATCAATCTTTATTTTCATATTTTGAGCAAATCGATTAAACATTACTGTAGTCTTTTTAACATTTATCTTTAGTCCTACTTTCCTACATTCATTTGATAACTCCTGCAACATTTCCTGTAGCTCTAAAGCATTATTTGCAAAAACAACTACATCATCTGCAAAATCTAAATGACTTAAATAATCTCCATTTACTTTCATTCCTTTAGCTTCCCATTTTAATCCACAAAATACTTCTTGCAGCACTGCTGTAAAAAGTTTTGGAGATATGGAGTCACCCTGTCTTACACCCTTCTCAATGTTGACTTTCCTAGTATCATTATGTAATCTAATTGTTGCTGTTGCATTTTTATAAATATTCTTTAAAATATGACAATATCCTGGATCTATACCTTGATGATCCAATGCTTTAATCACTGAAGAAATGTTTATAGAATCAAATGCCTTTTCATAATCTACAAATCCTAAGCATAATGGCAACTCATATTCATTTGTCCTTTCTATAACTTCTCTCAATACCTGGATATGATCTACTGTACTAAAACCACTTTTAAATCCAGCTTGTTCTCTTGGTTGGTGGAAGTCCAGTGTTCTCTGTAGACGAGTTGTAATTATCTTAGTAAAAATTTTGTATAAAACTGATAAAAGACTGATAGGTCTGTAATTTCTAATATCTTCTTTATCACCTTTTTTAAATATTAATATTAATACTGCATTCTTCCAATCATCTGGTACATCTTTATCATTTAGACATTTGGTATATAACTTTGCTAAAATTTTTTCTATTTCTTCACCTGCTTCTTTTAATATATCAATTCCAATTCCATCATTACCTGGAGCCTTTTCTTTCTTCCTACTTTTAATAGCATGTCTCACTTCTTCATTTAAAATTCTGGGCAATTCAGAAGATATAATATGTATAGGAGGTACTTGTTTCTTTATTACTATATAATTCTTGATAAAAGTCTTCTACACATTTCTTTTTAGTAATAATGCCATCTTTTTTTCTTATTGCAGAGATAAATTTCCTACCAATACCAGAATGTTGGTTTGTACTCTTTAGACTTCTATTCTCTTCTACAGATTTCCTTGCTAGTTCACAATTATACTTTCTTATATCATTTTCAACTCTTTTCCGCACCATTTTACAAAATTCGAGATATTCATTCCTTTTTAATGCATCATTTTTGTATATCTTCATATTCCTTCTTTTCTTCATAAATTCTCTAGTCTCAGTAGAAATTTTATTGGTCAATTGCTGCTTTTTTCTACCAGCTATCTTTGTTGCAGTTTTTAAAAGTGTATCAGTTATTTTCCTATTAATTTCATTCAAATCTGAATCATGTTCAAAATCTACTAATACTTGAAACTGATTTGTAAGTTCTAATTTAAATTCATTAGAATGTTTCTGAAGATTAGGAATATCAACTGTAAATATTGTTTTTCTTAATAATTTTTGTCTCTCTAGTTTTGCATTAACATGTATCTTACATCTTACTAATCGATGATCACTTCCTGTGTTAAATTTATTAAGAACATTACAATCTTGAAATATGTATTTTCTGTTAGTCAAAATATAATCCAATTCTGCTGTACCTTCATTTGGATGCTTCCATGTCCATTTCCTTTTAACATTTTTCTCAAAAAAAAAAAAATCATAATATAAAGTTTTTCTTTTTCTGCAAACTCCACAAGTCTATGTCCTCTCTCATTTCTATTACCATAACCAAAATTACCTACAGCATTTTCATCTTTCATTTGTTTACCAATTCTAGCATTAAAGTCTCCCATAACAATTTTAAAATGTTGTTTACTCTGATCAAAAGCCTTTTGTACATCCATATAAAAATCTTGCACTCTTCATTACTATGAGAACTTGTTGAGGCATAAACCTGAATTATCTGCATTTGGTATCTATTAAGTTGTAAAACTAATCTTGCCATCCTGTCCATTACACCATCAATTTCCACAATGTTATTCTTCCATTTTTTATTAATTATGAATCCTACTCTATTTGTATTTCCAATATTTGTGCCTTTATAGTAGAGTACATGTCCACTTTTTAAATCAATTGTTTCTTCACCTTTTCTTCTAACTTCACCAAGTCCAATAATGTCCCATTTAATATAAGATAGTTCTTCTTCTAACTCTTGCAATCTTCCTTCACTTGAAAGTGATCTGCAGTTGTAAGTACCTAAATAAAAAGTCATCATCAAATGGCAGCCTGAGTCCACAATCAGGGGATTCTTAGCACCTTCCGCCTTTGGCCACCAACCGCTGCCTTGGTTGGTGACTTTACAGCCTCCTGGGAATAAGGGCCATGATTTATTTTTGTCTGTCATGATTGTATATATTGAAAAAATATTCTTAAACTTGGAGGTAAAAAGCCAATAAACTCACCTCGCTAGCTAATGCATGTTGGTGAGCAGCCCATCCATGTTCATATACTATATGAATAATTACATAGTAATAACAGCTGCAATGACAAGAACGTATGGAGTGGACATTAGGAATTTGCCCTGCTATGTTTCTTTAAGACCTCCAAGAGGAATCAAAGGGTCTCCTTTCAGTTAATAGCAAACTCCTTTCTGCAGCCTATATATTGTAACGAGCACAGATGTTCGTTACATTGTTTTTTTTTATTTATTTATTAAACATGAAAGTAAATTAAAAAGTTCGCATTTAAAAATTTTCTTTTAGAATTAAAAATTGAAATTAAATATCATCTTAAACTCTTATATATTAAATCGCACAGATATAAAAAATTATTAAAATAAAACTGTATTAAAAATAGAAAAGGTATTTTAAAAACAAAAACTTAAAAAGATTTGGAGATAAAATTATATCTTTAAATTTATCTTTAAATATATCTTTGATTTGGAAAACAGGTTAATTAATCAGAAATGGAAATGATAAATTTAATTAGTCAAATGTAAACCAGCCTTGGGCATTTAAATGTAAAAATACCGGTCAGATAGGAAAACAATAGAAACTGTTAGCAAATAAGAAGAAATCCCTATGGAATCGGACCGCAGCGAAAGGACCATCGCATCGGTGACGTAATGTAAATTCAATCCTTCACATTAATATAAAAGGAAAATTTGGAAATTATTAATTAGTGACTGGAAATTGATTATTACGATGTGACTATATGTAGTAGTACGGAGTTGGAGGAATTGACAGATGCACGGTCAATTCTTTCAGCTGTTAAAGAAAGGAGAAATGAACTATCGTTTCCTACATTGAGGACCAACTAAATTAAAAAACCTCCGAATGAATAAATAAAACAACGGCTAAATGGATACCAATTTTAGGATGGCGTGGGAATTTACGTTCATGGCAAGCAACGGATAAAGATGGACTTTTTAAAAATCGTAAGAACTTATATATTCACTTGAAACAATAAGAACTCTAAATTTTAAAACTTTTTAGTAAATAATTGCAATAGAATTCTATCTGACCAAACTAAATTCTTCATTAATAATGTTATTTGATGTATTTTTTTCTTATTTATTTTGTAAAATCATTTCCATTTATTTATTTTTTGTTCTTTAAGTTTTATTATGATTTCTGTTTTCCGTTAAATTAATTATAAAAATGTTAAACTTAAGTCGGGCGTGAATGGCTGTATAGATTTGTAAAGTTATATTAGGGGAGGGTAATCTTAGGTTATTTGTTTCGTGGTTAAATTGGGTCAATGGATTGGATATATTGGTGTGATTAGTAGATGTAATATTGATTCGCTACGGGCAGAATCGCTTCATACGCCGCACACTTCCGTTTGCCTATGGAAGGAATTATAAGTCGGATACCGCAGTTCCTTTCTATGGAGTTTTTTGTTTTATTGCTCTTCTTTGCAGATAGATGTAATATTCCTATCTCATGAGAGGCAATTTCTTCTCTTAACTTTTTGTGCTGCCGTATTTTATTACATTGAATACATCGATATATCAGATGAATTGATGCCAGTTTGACTACGAATTTTAGCCTAAGGTTAAATAGGGATAGAATGTTTATTTTCAAAAGCAAATTTATGTGGTCTATTCATACTCGATCTTAAATAAAAATGCATTAAATTTAAGTTGTTTATAGACGCTTGCATGGATTGTTTATCGGTTAACTATGTTTTGCGTTTTCATATTTGATCAAAATATATAGACATTCGATAAATAATGATACCTTACGGTGAGTATCTAAAATGTATTTATTCGGATGTCTTTTAAGTTATTGGTGACAATGCAAGTATCTTATGGTGAATACTATTGGGTTACGTATAAATTTCCCTCCGCAATTGTCAGTAATCAATAATTTTATATTTTGATCGTTTATGTTTACTTTGAAATGTTTTTAACCGTGTAATCTATGTAACCGATCTATAGCAACATTATAAACAAGCTTTTATAATCCCATCTGTGCGAACTTAATTAAAATGTAAACTTATAATATAATAGAAATTAAAATGTAAATTAAAATCTAAGGTAAAGTTAAAAATAATGTTAAATGTTAAAATGTAAAACTAATACTAAAATAATTTTAAATCTTATATATATGTGCATAAATAAATGTTTGTATGTTAATTACTGGCAGTGGCTTATTTTATTCCTTTTTTTATATATACTCTTAGATTATCTTATTAAATCTCTGCTATTCCACTGAGCTAGTGACATGGGCTAACGACCGGAATCCAAATTTTAAAAAAAAAAAAAAAATTTTTTTTTTTGACTGACGTATCTGCCTACTTTATAAATTTTTCTAGGTTCAAATGCCTAGATGGCGCCCTGTAGTGCAGTTTATGTGAAGTCTCCTTTCTCCGGATCGTTACAATATATATATATTCTAACCCAGTAAAAAGATTTTCCTCTGTTTATTCTGTAATTATTTATTAGTTTAGTTTGCACTAATTTTATTAGAAAATTGCACTTTTCACCCATGACACTAATTTTTCAGGTTGTTGCTAAGGCAACCAAAATAAAAGCAACTTATCCATTAATTTTCCAATATGATCTAAAATACTTTTCATATAATACAATTGTACATTCAATTCTCTTAAGCCATGGCACGATTGTAATCACAACAATAATTGATCACTTATTAATTTAAAGAATAATTATAATAATATTAATCTCAGGGTTCTTTGTTTCATGTAAGGAAATGCTCGGCAGTATTGTGTTGTCGCATATGAGTGGCATTCTGGTCGGCTATAGGAAACATTTATTTTACTTAAATTCAATGTGTCTTCATCTCTCATATCAACTGCTAAATTATTTAAAGAGATGATAATTCTATTCAATAATGACGTATAATTTTGAATAACACAGCCCTTTTTTCCAGAATCTCGGTCAGAATAATAAAAAGACAAGGGTGCTTTTTGTGTCCTTCCATCATCCATGACAACACAATAACATAACTAAGATTTATTACTTAGACAATTTAACTAAATGGGAATGGAATAATGTACAACCAAAGTTAATGGTTTGGGAATAAATTTAGTCTTAAGTTTTCAACTCCATAAATAATTATCATTAAACTAAAATATAATGACATATTCCGATCTGCTTAACTTTATTTATCTGGTATATTAAGTTTTTAAGAATTTGGAATGATTTCGGACTCAAGAAAAGGTTTTACAAATATTGTGCAAACACTTATATTTAGCATATAAAAACAAAAAAATGAATCTACAACAAATTTTAACAAGACTATAATTTATTATTATCACAAAAAAAAAATATATGAACATTTATTCAATAATCCCATAGTAATACAAAAATATAAAATATAACTGACATTAATCTGTATACTCTTTTGGTTATGGACTAGAGGTTACTACTCCTGTATGCAATCATATGGATTGATTAACTAAAAGTACATTTCATTACCAATACATTGTTTATTAAATTTTGGTAACCTTGTAGAAGCTTTTATTCAAAATTATTGACTAACTATTTCTGTTTTTTTTTTTTTTTAAATGATTAATCCCATCATATGCAATACGCAAAATATTAAATTTATTTCTAATACATTTACTTTATTTATGGTCTTTAATGGGATAACCTATTCTAATTATAGGCCAGTTATCAGAAGTTACACTTACCATCTTACATTTAACTTAATGCTAACTTAAGTTATGATACAAATTTTATTCATACGTATAATTTTAAATATGAGTATTATTTAATTACTAACCAGAATTAAATATTGCATTTGAATATTCCTTCAGTAAATAAGCGTTTTAAATTACGCAATTTTAATTACTTTCTCCATTGATTTACTTGTCAAATACTAGCAATATTTAGCAGCACAATACAGATATCGATCCTAGTTACTAACGCACTATTTATACTAAAGTGGATCTTGAGGAACTAACACCTCCAATATAACCTTTATCTTGCCCGAACTTTCAAAATTAAGCACAATAATCAACACCTTCCATGGTGGAGCTATCTTTATTTTCACATGAGGAATATGGAATAACCACGAAGGTCTGTAAAGTAATCTACTACATTAAAATATTTTGGTGGTTTCTTGCCTCTTACTTGGGCATACAACGAACACACACCAAATACAATCCTCTCCTGGGATTTAAACGAATGAAGCATACTAAATGCTAGATAAATTCTTGATCGTCCTATCTATGAGAATCGATCACTTGGGCTATAAACATACCCGAACATTATATTTAAAATCTTCCTCTCATGGAAAACAAAGCTTTTGGGGAGATCATTTTTCATCCCACAAAATAAATACATTATAATTATTACCTATGTGAATATTAAGCATATACCAATGCTATATCTGGGCAGGATAAGTAAATACACTGATTATAATAAACTTATGTTACCGTGTATACTTTGATCAACATCTGAAATCAATGGACATCATAGAATAAAAGTATAATAATTTTAATTTTAATAAAGGAACATTCAAAAATAGTTGGTAGCATACTATCTTAAACTAAATAAAGTGGATGTGTTATTTAAGAATAATTAGGAATAAATTCCTCAATTAATACAGTATAAATTCGTTTCAAAACTTTAACAAGAAATATTTTGTTATAGCATTTTTTTTTTTTTTAGTTACTTCTGATAATTTTCAATATTTATTTTACCCCTTAAATATCTAAATATTTTTCTTTCGTGTTAAATATCAACTTAACCTATAATAATTATATTAAAACATACCTTTGTCATTACAAGGCTATTAAATATCACTTGACCATACAGACTTTAACCTATGTGATATAACAAAAAAAATACATATCATTTATAACTTAGTTTTAAACAATCATTAATTAACAAGTGCATACTCTCTCATTAGAAAATGTTTTTCTATTGAGCAATTGAAGAGCTTTATCCAGTCGTATTTCACGAAGCAAGTTTAAAAACAATAAACGCATGGTATTATTTCCTTTAAATAAAAGTTTTCTCTTATTTTGTGCGTTTAATAAATTAGGTAAAGAAACATATAGCAGAATTGAAGATTAATTCTTACTTGAATTAAACTACTACAATTTTGGGATCCAAGAAAAAAAATAGACTTCTAACATAGACGAATATTTGACTATAGACGATAAACATACACAATATTTTTTTTTTTATTGACGATACGTACCATTCATATTAGCTAGCTTACTTATGGACGAAAATGCGCAATTTTTCCGAGAGATTATTATGATAATAACTGCATCTGATTTACATGTATAGGAAGTTTTACTAACTCCAACTGATGTGTAATATAATATATCATTTATTTTTATCATTAAGTCACTAAGATATTTGGTTTTGTTCATACTTTAGGAATTATAAATTTTTTTTAACGGTAACTTCTCCGTAAGAATGCCCCTATATAACTCTTTCTATATTTACTCTGAGAAAGTTTATATATATATATTTTTTAAAAAAAATATACAGGTGCATAATTTAATCTTATTTATCATTATTATTATTTCCAGACAATTCTTGGTGAATAAAACATATTTTAACGTATGTAACTACATTACTTGTAAAGGCAGGCAATATTGAGAAAGAGCGCGAAAATGTTTCTAGTTGATTTTCCTTGGTTTTAAAATATTTCTTTCAATTATTTTTTTTTTTCTATACCAAGAAAATATTAACAAATGACATAAAGTTAATAAATAATTAATCTTTTCTTGGAAATCACTTCTTTTCCTTAATTTAGATATAATATAATTTGTCGTGAATCCTTTAGTTACATCTGTCATTTTTGAACTTTAGCGCGAGATGATAAAATTTTAAGTATAAAAGGTTTTTAAATAGGGAGATGGCACAGGAAATCAGGACGTCTTATCAAAAAAATTTAGCCACACATTATATTATTAAAATTTTACTTTGATTACATTTATTTCTGCAAAATAAAATGAAAAAATTGAGTTACCAAATTTCAGCACTGTTCCTTCCTTGAAAACTAAAAGCAGACTATATTTTTCAAAAAAATGATCTTGATTTTTTTCTTTAGCGACCTCTTCCAGAAAAATAATCATTTGATTATAACATAAACAAAAGAAAGGAAAAACCTATTACAATCATATAGTTTTAGTATTATTTAAATAGATTACAAAGTGATTTGACAATAAAAAAAATAATAAATACATTTAATTAATGATAATTATCAGTAATTTATAACTCATTTTCTACAAATGGAATTATCAGAAGTTATTGTTCTCTATGATAAGACATTCATCTCTTCTTCCCCTCTACCCATCCAAAATCAATTACTGTTTACGATATTTGTTTTTATACTATATTAATTTGCTTTAATTATTAATATCTTAATTAAATTATTCATGTTCTTTTTAAAAATGATATTGCATTACTAAATCTATTAGTTATTCACCCAAAACATGCCAAAGTGAGTGAATAGCATACTTTATTAATCAATTATTACTATTGTTATTTTATCTTTTTATTTCTTTAAAGAATAGCATTGTTTTCCTGCAGAAATAATGCCAAGTAAACCAAGTGTCAATAACACTAGGTTTACTTGGATATATATATATATATATATATATATATATATATATATATATATATATATATATATATATATATATGAGAATAGTAATCTAGACCAACTGATGATTTCTGGTTTAGCATGAAATACATATATTGGTGATTATTTATCTTTTCAACATGTGTGTGATCAGATGGGTTGGCAATATAAGATGACCCTGAGAGTAGTAGGCCATGTGAAAGACTGAATTCGAATCCCGCATATATTACATATATAAATACAGGTTTAAGCCTGTACAATGTATTAATTTATATTTTTTATTTTATAATTTAAAAAAATAAAGAAAATATTTATTAATAAACATGTTGTAACAAGTAAAAAGATGTTAAATCTTGTAATTAGGTTTTGCTAAATCTGTTATTTGGATCACATCATTTCCAATAGAGCAGATAAATACAGTGATAGTATGAAAAAGTACGGTATAAATAGATCAGAAATAAACACATTTGGCAATCTAATTCAATCTGGTCTATTTTAAACCTCAATTCACAAAGCATCACATAGTGAATCCAAGCACATAGGAGAAACTTGATAAAACAGTTTTCTAAAGAATAAATTGGATAATCATATTTTGATGACGATTTTAGAATATTTTTCAATACTATATAACAGCAAATATGATGACTTGATGGAACAGAAGACTATAGACAATGTGTGGCTAGATAATGGTGCAATAAAATCCAGAGACACTGAAGTTTTCTAAAAACAGCCATTGTCTGCTTTAATGATGTCCGAAAGAAAGAAGTGGACTGTGCTATAAGATCTATTAAGACCTACTGTATTCACAATCTAATGTTGCCAATTATCAAGAAGGACTACTACTATCAAGGATAAATTAATTAAGATGTATTCACTCTAAATCAGTACCAAGTATTCCTTCTTATAAAGAATATCTTCTTGTAGATCATATAGAAATACTTATTTAAAATACCTTACATGATAATCCTTATAATAGATATATTTTTGCTCAGTACTCTTTAAATTCTCAGGGTAAGCAGATGAATAGTAAAATTAAAATTAATAATTGAAATTTGTATGAAGAGAGATATGGAGATAATTAAACACTTACTAAAATAGGTTATGACAGTATAATTTAATAATCTCAAATATATTACATTAATATGGCTAGATCTTATTACTAATATTCTAAAACAGAACAAATAAATTAATACATAAAAAAATTGTGTATTCATCTAATGTAAGTGAAAAACTCCTGAGATATTATGCAACCCATTGGGGACATATAGGGATGGTGGTAATGATTTATTAATGCTGATGATTAGGCATCAATAAGTTTTCCTAAAGTAAATTTTCTAATTAGAAAATTTAATGCTTTAAAGTTTTATTTATTCAAACTAAAAAACAAACAAATTGAAAATACTTTTGGGAGGAATTATAAATCACCATCATCAAATATATTTGGTTAATATTTATATACATATTTAAATGTAATCATTTTTTTATTAGAATTTTATTAATCATTTAACCTTTCATAATTTTAATCTGCAATTTTACGTATTTGGTAAATTATCTCCTGGTAAATTTTTCTGCAAGTATTATATGTTAAAATGCATATTTTTTTTTGTATATTTTACTATATAAAAATTTCATTCAAAAAATTATGATAGATGAGGGGAAATTAAAAAAAAACGACCTTACAAAAGACATATGCCCCACCCTGACATGTTCAGCCTTTTCTCCAAGGCCAGGCAGTAAAACATTCAGTGTATTAATACATTGTTTAAAAAAATAGTCCCAATGTCCAAAAACGTGTTTATTTGCGAATTTAATACAGTTTTAGATATTTTTTTACAATAATTTACACTATATTGATTACATATTGAGAAATATAAATTATTAATAACTTATTTTGACTGGAAATACTTTATTTTCAAAAATATAATGTTATATTAGCAGCTAACATGAATATGGCCTTAAGCTATTTAGAAGTTTAGCTTCTACATAAGAAATCTATTTATTCTTACGAGTATGAAAATATCACAATTTTGCAATAAATATTCAAAACTTTTAATGTTTTAAAGCAAAATTCATTAGCTATAAGGGAAATAAATAAATATTCATTCAAATTTTTAAAAATAATCAGAAATAATGAAGATTTCATTGATTTTGTAAACTGTAAATAATCTTTCTTAAATGATGTCATGTAATCTTTTTGTTTTGATTATGATATCATTTTTTTACCATTTATAGAAACAAAATGTGAACATTTAAAATTTATTTCAGTTCCAAACAAAAATATCTATCAAACGAAGTCAAATTTATTACTTTCTGATGAGTAATAATGATATATTTTATGTTGATGTGTGAGACAAAGAAAACATCAGAAAATGCTGAAATGTTTGGATATAGGGTGCACCATGGAAGGGTTAATCTAAATATTATTTTTGATCAGTTAAAAATTTATCTATTAGGTAAGTCATAAAATTAGAATAATAATAATATATATCTTCCATTTGGGATATTAATGTAAAACGTATATATTGAAACCATATTTTTAGCTCATAAGGGTTAAATATAATCTGTAATACTTAAAAAAAACTTTAAACTTAAATAAACATAACTTTAAAATAAATAAACTTCATTGTCATTAAACTATATAAAGTCTTAAAAGATATTTTAATTTATTAAAAGGATAGTTTATTAAACATATTTTACTGTAAACTGCTTAAAGAATAGCAATTAACTTATGTAATATTTGCTTACAAATCCAAATTTAATAGTTTAAAGCTGGATAAGAGTTAGTTTAAAGTGTGCTGTTTTAAAATTGGTTGCAATAAATAGTTGTTTTTGCTATTTGTTAAGTATGATTATTAATTTATGTTTAAGTTTCTACTTTGCTATTTATCAAAATAAAATACATTAAAATAGTTTCATAAATTATTAGTTAATGTGATATCTGTCTAAAGTTAGAATTTAAGACATTAAGTTTAAAGATAACTAGTTTGGAAGAGGTTTTAACATAAACAAGTTTAAATAGGTAAAATTTAGCCTCATTGCTTTTAAAATATTGATTATATCTAATATATGTGTGCAGAAATGTATGTGTATGTATGTTGAAAGATTAAAAAACTTTAAAAGGATTATTAAAATTAATATATTTTATAAAAGGTACTTTAAATTATGACAATCTAAAATAACTCTTAAATAGAGAAAAAAGTGTTCATTCTAAAATGAAGATATTATTTTAATTAAGTAGATAATTTTCATTGAAATTATATAAATAATTTTTATTAAATAATTAAGGTAGAGTTAATAAAAGTTAATTATTTTACTATCTAGATATCACATATTTAGAGCATCTTAATTAGTAATGATTTCAAGGTCAATTCTATAAATATGTGTCCTTATAATCAAAAACATTAAAATATATTAATGTTAAAAATCCTGCCATAGTACGTCTATTTGAATTATTGAAGCATATCATGTGATAGACTTTGTGGCAAAAATTGAACATGCACACATGTGACTATAAGAAAACTGGAAAATAAGACAGATTATCTTTATTATTTTTACTTAATCAGTTTTAGAAAGTTTTATTGTTCATTTTTAATTACCTGTTATTTTTATCAGTGTAAAATAAGAAGTTAAAGCCATCCAATGAAGCTGTTATACTATACATGTCCCTGCTCATAGAATATTAAATCACTGGAAGATGCAAAGATTCCATTATTTATTAAAGAAAATTATAAAGAATCATGAAGAGGAAAAGTTATTGGAAAATGATAAGACATCAAGATGTGAATAGCATTATTTTGCCCTATTTATAGCCTTTCAGTTAATTCAAATTTTTGGTTATAATTTTATTAACACTTTATTGTACAACTTCTAAATTGGTTACTTACAATAATTATTAATGATGTCATCTATTGTATTTGATAAAGTTCTTGACTTAGAATAAATCATTCATGTGGACAATTTAATTAATAAGAGACAGTTACTATTAAATAATTTTGAAACTGTCATCACTTTATGAACTCAAAAGAGTTGCATTAATGAGTTATTTTAAAATTATTACTGGTCTCAAAAAGAAAAGAAAATATAATAATTTTAAATTGCTTGACATAATTCTGATAAAGAAAAATGTCATCCGGATTGACTTTACTAATATTTTAGAAAAGACATTATACATTTGCTTCACTGCTAAAACAAATATGGTAATCTTTTAGTGTTATCATAGTTTCTTCATCTAGAATTTGTCTACTTACTTATTTAAAGTATATTTTCCTTCCTTCTTAAAAAAAAAAAATCAAATTTGCTTTCTAAATGGAACTATTTATTATTATTGCCAATCTTTCTATATCTGCTCTTAGCTTCTTTCTTTTTAAATTTATATTTCAATTGTTGACAATGTTGTCCAGAAATTCTTTGCTCTCAAATGTGTGTTTGCATATTTATCTATATCAGTGAGCTACTGTGTTGCATTATATTTCACTAAAGAAAACAACAAAAGAATTACCGAATTAAAAGGGTTAATTTCATTTTAAGGATGAAATAAATTTAAATTCTTCATTTAAAATGGTAAACAAATGTAATGTATATTTATTTGTTTTACAAATTTGATATAAGATTCTTATTGTTGTGTGTTTTATAATTTGTGTATATTTTATTATTTTATTTATGATATTATAAGATATATTTATAATGATATATGTTTTAAATGATGGCAAAAAAATATCTAGGTAAAAGGTTGGATTTTAAAAGCATAAATTAGTAAGAATTCTCTGAATTATTATTCTAGTATAATATAATGTATTATCATACTGTAACAGTCAAGTTTGTACATTCGCGTAACAGAATTCAGAATCCAAGCAAAAGAGACCGAAGCTGACCAGACTAGGACTGTGACATCCCGAGTCCGATCACACTTCAACTCGTAAGCCAGGATTCCAAGACTCAAGACCCTATGAAGGACCACCTTGAAATTACACGTAGTATACCTCTTTCCACATGGCCGACATAGGTCACGGAGAAGCAATAAGACTCTGATAATTAAAAGAGAGGTTCTTAATTGACTAAAATATCACTAATTTTAATTTAACTTAATGCATAGTTTTCACATATATAGGCTATAAATAATAATTAGAATTGGATTGAATTAGATCAATAACGAAACAGAGAACGAAATACATTAAATTAATTATATGTTTATTTACAATTGGCATAGCTATATATTACTTATTTACAACAGCATTCAGCGTAGAATGTACACAAATATTTGGTAATTATGAGAACACATTCTCTTTTTATATATAATTCAAAATAGCTTTATATAAATACTTTCATTTAATTTTCATAAATGGGTTTAACATGTGCCCATCTTATGAGTTGCTTTTCAATTAATACATAATCAATCACTACGTTATGCCTATAAATCTCGATAAGCCAAATCCTATTACATCGGTGGCTGTTATATAAATAATTATATTAAACTTTGATCATGAATTCATTTACTAAAATATACAATATAATTTAATAACGAGCGCATAAACCAGCTCAAGTCATGATTGATCGAACATGGCTTTCGAGAGAAAATTTCAGAATGCTGAAAGCGTTATGTTAAGGTGGGAGAGTTGGCTGCATAAGATTTTACCAATGCGCTATGGCACAGGTAAACAATAATAAAAAAAGTCGCTCTGCGGATGGATGAAATAACTTCAGGGTTCTTGCGACAAATGCCGGTACCCTGTAACCAATTGCAATGCTGCGTGAAAAGGAACATTGTGTTCAGGAATGGCAGGGGTCTTACATGCTAACCTGGCCTTGGCTCAGGCTTTGCTACTGCTCTACCCTATCAAAGAAGATGTGCTGGCAATGCCGTGGCTCCATCTTGAGATACGTATATTACGTATAGCAGCAAAACGAGAATATTTTTATAAAATAATATATCACATCCACCAAGCAAAGAATAGTATATTTCATACTATGAAATACGAGTTAATAGCATATTAGCTCTATCAAATTGGGACCAACTCTTGCGTAGCCTGATAATAAATGTCTATGCTACTAAAGGGAATATTATTACATCTGTACTTTGACATGTTCGATCTATTAAGTTACTTATAGATAATAAATATTTAAGGAGGGAAAGTATATTTCTATGGACTTAAGAATTTAAATGTCAAATAGACTTATAAATACGATCAATGTTAAATTTAATTCTAAATAAACTTATAAGGTTAAGTTTTTAAATGGTTGATTATAAAAGAGCCACATTTCACATATTAAATCATTTAAATAATAAAAAATATAGGATTTCGAAACAGTGCAGAGAGTTGACGCAATAAACAATTTACATGAAGATTTTCAAATAATATCTTCTTAAAAAGATGAAATTAAGTGCCACTGTTTCGAAATATTGGCATATAAAATATAATAAGCATTTAAAATAAAATAAGCAAAGAAATATAGACACAACCGCAGTGATATAACTTTAAATTAGACGCTTATAATGTACTTTAAATGAAAGGAAAATATAAATAAGTCAGATTATTTAAACTTTAACACATTAAATTTTGATAGCAAGTGACATATTTAAAATATTAAATGGATTTTAAGTTTTGATTACGTTTTAGCTTTATCATTATTTTAAAAAGAAAGTTAGCTAACTTATATAGATATATTTACATAAAGAATTACACAGAGCTCTGCAGTTTGAAAAATAAAACGGTACCGCTATTACTATTCTGGACTGCAAGTTCTTGGCTGTTGGTTTGGTTTAGTTTGACTGGGTGGCATCATCTTTCCCATTATGTTAGGCTCGTCTCTTCTATTGGCATGATGGTGGTTTAGGCATTTTGACGAGAGAAACCCCATTCTCCCGCGGAGTAACAACAACAAGATGCCCGCCTTTAGCCAGACATGTTAAACTTTAACAATTGTGAAGACTGGCTGCAATTCTCACTAACAATATGGCTGTCTATCCCTTGTAAAAAAATACAGAGTATTTATATGTTTTCCTTATCGGAATCTCCCGCCTCAAGACTCACTAAACTCAGGAATTTAATTAAATATTTTTCAATTTATAATCCAGATCTTAGATAACTTATGTTAGAAACATTCCATAAGCTATTATTATAATTAAGATTTTTCGTTGCAAACAATTGTCCAATTTAGTAAAATAACTTAAATCTTATCTAAGGAGATTTTAATTAGTAAATTTTGAACTAGTTTTACTTTTTACGAATTCCAGGTGTGGTCGTTAATGACACTTGTTTACAATCAAAAATATTTTTAATTACTTGATCAGCTTTTAATCTTACATATAATAGAAACTCTTTTGATTTAAAAACAACCTTTTAACATTTTTTTAAAAATGAAAATATTTTTAACATATTTATTAAAAATAATTTACAAACATATTTTGATATAGCTTTTAAATATATTTTCGAGAAACTTTTCCCTGAAATATATTTAAAACAAGAAATCTTTTAACAATTTTTAAACATATTCAATATTATTTTTAGATAATGGCTTTTACATATTTTAAATCATGTCTTTCTTCTATATAGCACAGATTATATATCCACATACGAAATTACAATATTAAACAACAAAATTAATAATTTACTCTTAACTTAAATAATATAATAAACATTTTTAGAAATATTAAATAACTTTAGTACGCTATAATTTTACTAATCCTATCTAATTATAGTGTTGGTTTGCACATAAATATATAATGCTGTTTAGACAGACATGAACTAATTTTAAATTTATTAACATTTAAATAGGTTCAAACTTAGCACAGATGAGAGTGTTATTAGGTTTGATGGTGAAACGATAGGGGCTTGGAAAGTTATCGTTTCAATACCAAGGGTAAAAAACAGCCTTTCTATATTTGGCATATGCATAAATGGAAATGTTTGGTAGTTCATGTGTAAGTTTAGGTAGTTCATAAAATTTGAATATTTGATATTGTTATGCAATCATGGTGTGTCAGTTTACACATATAGTGATAGACCAAATAGGTGTGTTATTATACTTAGGGATGTGCTTGTGAGTTAATTATTTATTTATTATTATTATTATTATTATTATTATTAAATTTATGATTAGTTCAATTATGCATTGGTAAGGTGCTTGGTGACAGGTATCAATTTAGGCATTTAATGTATGCATTAATCCCCTCCATAAGAGAGAGAGGGTATGGTTTTCTTGCTTCAGCATTGGTAGATAAAGTTATTGGGTACTCACTCATATATTTTCTATAATCCATTTTTCCTATAACTTAGTATTAGTGTATATTTTTAATAACATTTTTTAAGGCATCTTCATCTTTAATATTATTTTACTAGCTCTACTATAATTTAATTTTACATATGTTAGTTTAATTATTAGCATTGAACTTCCAAATTTCCTCACTCCTCATAGGTATTTATAGAATTGTACTGTTTTAATTATTTTGCATAATATTTAGCTATCTTAACAATTCCATGAGAAGTATGTTTCCACACCAATTCTTAAATATCATTGATCCTGTAATGTATTTAGTAGCATACTAGTGGCCTGTGTATAGGCATATGCACACTGTGTTATTTATTCTGTGTAGACAATTGTTAGATGCATAGTATCAAAATGGAAAAACTTCTTAAATTATCTAAATGGTATTATTACAATTTTGTAGAAATGTTTCAGAAGGGGATATTTTATTTTATTTCAAATTATACCAATATTTCTGTTGGTACAATTTGTTAATTAAAAGTATTGCTTATTACATTCAATCTTGTTATTATTTTGTAAATAAATATTTTGACACTTATTAAATATGTTTCTGTTTTCGTTTGCTATTGTCACATTCATTTAACCAGAAAATCTAATTTAATAAAGTCTTATCATTCATTATTTAAAAAAAAAGTACATTTCAAAAGCCTCATAAAATTTATTCATGATTTATCTGTAATTCAAATAAATTAATACACTATATAGGCTTAAACCTGCATATATATTGAAACAGATAATGTATGTATTCAAAAGACCTCCCCCCATTTAAAAAGACTAGCATGATTTGTTGTTAAAAAATAAAAGAAAAGACTTAATAATGGTTAAGGAAAACTAAAAATTTAAAGAAACAAAGGAATCATGAAAATTGACAGCAATGAAAAAAGAAAGATAATTCGGTCAAATTAAAAAGAAAAAAGACAACAAATACATTTAAATCTGTAATTAAAAAAAGTTACAAATCTTTCTTTATTAAGATTCATCAATCAAAGAAAGAAAATCGTTATTTTCTATAATTGAGGGGAAAAAACCATCATTATTGATTTTATAATTTTAAATTATGATATAAATAAAAGCTGGCATTTATTAAAATAGTACATTTTAATTTTTGAAACAATGTTGTCATGCAAAGTGTAATATTTGCTTGAGGCAAAGTTATCAAATTGGAAAACATGGCTTAATCATCATGATCCCTTATCTGGTCTGCAAAAAGTAGTGTCCAATCCTTAAGAAGAGAAAAGCACAGGCTTAAATGAGAGCTGTATAACAAATCAGATACAGTGAGTAGTACTGCTTAATCAATCCAGAGATCAGAGTATAAATAGTTGAGTTGCAAATTCAGAGCAGATTTTTAAAGAAGATTTTAAAAGAAAGATTTTTAAAGAAGATTTTTAAAAGGGACTTTAAAAAAAGATTTTAAAAAAGATTTTAAGAGCAGTTAAAGAACTGATTTTTGTCACCTTGGAATACAACATTTACAGCTACTGTTGATGATGAAAAAAGAAAATCTTAATAAGAAAATTATAATGATGGAAGGCTAATCAGTAACAGCTTCCTCTCTTCATCCAAAGCCATGGTTCTCCAAGATTTGCCTGGGTGAACATTATGAAAAGTAAATAATGCCATTCAGCTTAAATACAATGACCCCTTTTTGAATGCAGTCACATCATGGATATGAAGGAACACGATAAAATGAAGGTAATGATTTTATAAAATATTCGATACTTATATGTGTTATAAAGGACAAAACAAAACATCTTTCTTAAAGAAAATTATGAATAAATGTAGCTATGTGAAAATACGTTCTATTAGTGACAAATTATAAATGAAACTACTGATCAACTTATATCTAGAAACATACATCTGTGGCAGACCAAACAACAATATTTATGCTATATATTAGAATAACTAAATAAAAATTACAAATGCTTACATGCATATTGATAGTATATGAATATTACACATAACTATAATTAACTAAATTATAATAACATGTTTATAATCCAGATAAAATTAGAAAATATCAAAATGAATGTATTTATACAAAATAAATGTATTTAGTAAATTTATACTATATTACGAATAAATTCAAACATTTAAATATGAATTAGTACATCAATAAAAGTTAATGGTTATATGTGTATAATGAACCACATACTTAAATAAGTTGAAAGATTAAAAAAATCATTTTTTTTTGTTTTTAAAAAGATTTTATTTATTATTTGAAAACTCTGAGAAAAGTAATATAAACACAGAATTAAAACATGTTATATATATGAGTTGAGAAATAAGAATACCAAAACAATGTGTCACAGTTAAATGTACAATGATATACCTGAAGTTATTGACACATATATGTTATATATATGTCTTATGAAATCAGAAATACCAAATAAACACATTTGCAAGTTGAATTGAAATCTGGACAGATGGAAATACATACCCTTATAGGTTACCTGAATAACCCATAGATATAAATGTGCTTACATTGACCAATTTAAACCCTGAAATGGATAACCGATGAACCTAGGATAAATATGCTTATAGTATGGATTCAAACCTGGATTTGGGTAACCATGAATAGAAATATATTTATTATGCTTTAACTAACTTAAAATTAACTGGAATAATAGAAATGCTCTTGTCTGTAAAGAATATCTTCATACATGAATAATTTAAGCCACATTACATGTGACAACTACCTAAAAGACTACCAATCAGAATGAAGTGAAACTCTGAATTAAATACTATCAGTTGTCTTCATTATTCTCTTTGTTGTCATCATATATTGCACTCCTCTTTGTAAATTAATTAAATAACTAAAGATGTAAATTGTTAAAGAACTATTGAAATAAGAACTTTATTATACTCTCAACAAATTACATTCTTCAATTCACATGAAAATGTTATTGGTAGTAGACTGAAGAAATACAAGGGACTGTCAATGAAATATTTTATTTGATGGACATTTAATTAAACCTGTTGTTAAATAAAATTGTTGTTACCTAAAATTAATTTTAGTTATCCAGTTGTTCAGTTCTATTTTTTTTCATCACTTATCATTCATTGCACTTGTTTCATGTCTCCTGAGCTACGTGTGGCATAACTAGACCTAGGTATGTCAGGTTGTAGTGAGATGGAAATCTAGTCACGCCGTTTGGAAAACCAAGCACAGAAATGTCTAGATGCTTCCAGTCTCTATGGTGCTACATCCTCTGATTAGCAGGAAATATTGTTGTAGGGGGGGATAACATCTGCATTGGAGAATGCCAATCGATAGTTCCTTCCTGCAACATGTTCATCAGGAAATTGTTACAAACAAAGTAATAAAAGGGTTGTACAGTCCAGTTACAATATATATATATATATATATATATATATATATATATATATATATATTTTATATATAACTGAATATTTACAGTCAAATATCAGCCTTTCACGCTAATTGTGCATATGCTTTGCAAGTGTTAATAATAAATGAATACTTTCTCACCGATATAAGATATAGTATTTATGCCAGAATAAAAGGAATCCTCTTATTCCTACAACTCAAATGCTTATATATGAGCAAATTTGAAGTACTGGCAAAGTGTATGCACAATTAGCATGAAAGGCTGATATTTGACTGTAATACAATTGTTTACATATGCTATATAAAATAAATGCTTATTTACATAACTGAATATTTGTAAATACAGTAACTAAATAATTAAAAATATTTTATCCACTTAGGAGCACTTTCGATTATCCCAGTAATCTGCATCAACTAAAGCTTTGAAATGCTAACTTTCCCACAATTCTGTGATCTTAACATTTGCTGCTTGCCTGTTAATTAAGTCATGTTTATATTTGTATATTAGCATAGCCTCCTTTATTTTTCTTTTATTGTTATTTTTTTCAATTTGCAATATTTTTACACTGTTAAAATTGAAGTCAAAACCATAAATACATGATTTATTATGGTCGTAAAAAACAGATGCTGAAATATTATTATCTACTATGCAATTTTGTTTTGATTTCTGAACACGTTTTAATAATAGCAAGTGTTCTTTAGTTCTTTTTTCCAATGTACATCTAGATTCATCTATATATTTACTGCCACACCTACATATCCATTTATAAATGACACAATTTTTATTTATAAATGAGGTTTTATCTTTCGAGTTATTTATTAATTTATTTAATGTAGGAGGTGTGTAAAATGCAATATCACATATATCTTTATAAATTTTCCTTATAAACTTTACTTGATAATTTGAAATATATGGGATTGATATCCATATTTTTTTATTAGCAGGAGAATCAATATTATTATTAAAATTTTTATTTTTATATTTTGTATTAAAATCTCTAATAACATTATATATGTGATTATAATTATAGCCAACATTTAACAATTCATTCGAGTATATTTCAATATTTTTGCCTTTATCTGATGAATATTTGCAAAGACTATTATTTCTAAATAAGAAGGACTTCAAACCTGCCATTTTGTGTGACATTGGCACTTTTGATTTATATGGAATATAACCTCTTTTTACTATTGGTTTAATGGTCATACAGTAATCCAGCATGCATTGATTCCTAGTTATTTTAAGATCAAGAAACTGAACACACATTAAATCTTCATCTGTTTTTATCCATCTTAGGCCTTTCAAACCATTTAATTCCTCAAACAACTCATTAATTGTATTTGGTTTACCACATACAAAAATGGCATCAACATATCGATAATATGCATTTATAAATAAAAATTGTGTCATTTATAAATGGATATGTAGATGTGGCAGTAAATATATAGGTGAATCTAGATGTACATTGGAAAAAAGAACTAAAGAACACTTGCTATTATTAAAACGTGTTCAGAAATCAAAACAAAATTGCATAGTAGATAATAATATTTCAGCATCTGGTTTTTACGACCATAATAAATCATGTATTTATGGTTTTGACTTCAATTTTAACAGTGTAAAAATATTGCAAATTGAAAAAAATAACAATAAAAGAAAAATAAAGGAGGCTATGCTAATATACAAATATAAACATGACTTAATTAACAGGCAAGCAGCAAATGTTAAGATCATGGAATTGTGGGAAAGTTAGCATTTCAAAGCTTTAGTTGACACAGATTACTGGGATAATCGAAAGCACTCCTAAGTGGATAAAATTTTTTAATTATTTAGTTACTGTATTTACAAATTTTCCGTTATATAATTACGTATATTACTTTAAAAATACAGACATCGAATCATAATATTATTACACACATATATATATATATATATATATAATGTGTGCAGGATTCGAACTCAGACTTTCATAGGTCCTTCAACTCTTCATTTCATTGCATATTGCTGACATCTGATCACACACATCTTGTTAATTCAGGCATTGTTTGTAATGTTGTGGGTAGCATAAAAATACATTTTCTATCTACTGCATTATTTTATTTTTAATATTTGATAAAATATAAGAATAAATTGTATACTTGGAGTTTTACATGTAATTATATAAGGGATCTGAGCACAGACTTTTATGCTTTCTTCAGCAATCAATTCTACCTCATACAACCCATACACATGACCATACACATGTGAAAAAGATAAATGATCTCCAATATATCAATTGATCCAAATCACCATCTCCCACACACATACATAATCAGTGCTTATTTTATAATTAATATAGCAGATTTTCAAACGTTAGTGGACAGGTTTCAATATACTCCACCCATCATACCAACTCTTTAGTCATTCATACCATTGAAAATCTAATGATTGGATCCCCAACATAGGCATGACAATAGTATTGACATCAATAAGAAATTTGGGTGTTTCATCATCAGATTTTCAATGGTATGAATGACTAAAGAGTTGAAGAGTGGAGTAGATTAAAGTCTGTCAATTAAAATTTGTAATATTTGCTATCTTAATACAAACCAAGCACTGATTATATATATGTGTGGGAGATGATAATCTGGATCAACTGATGAGTGCTGCTTCAGCATGAAATATGTATATTGGAAAACATTTATCTTTTTTACATGTTTGAGATCATGTGAGTTCATACATAAAGATCTTAAAATTAGATGTGTTTGTAAATGGAATAAAATAAACTTTATAGGAAGAATTTTAAAATATTTAAAAGTATTTTATCTTCTAGTCCTGTATGTATCTAAAGTGTTTAGATATTTATGTATTTCATAATTGCATCTTTTATTTTTCTGAGACAAAGATATTAGATAATAGAATCATTAGAAGAAGATACACTATTTAATGTATACCTTAAATAGTTATGCATTAAGAGTGTTAAAGTATTTAGCATAATAATTATTTTCCTACCTCAAATACTTGAATAAACCCTGAGATATAATGTATGAACTTGAGATAAGATTAAAAATTTAATAAGAACCTGAAGTTAAATATGAACCTGAGATAAGATTTAAATATAAGAAAAATCTGATATATTGAAGCACTTGAGCTTCATGGTGCTTCATACTCACCAAATTATTAACCCATGTTTGAACCTTATCTTTCCTCCCACTTCTATATTAATGTATATTTAGTTTATATATATATATATATATATATATATATATATAACTAAATATACATATATATATATATATATGTTTGATCTCATACATATATATATATAATATATATATATATATATTTGAGATGTGCACCTAAAAGATTATAAAATTTAGCTCTTAATATTTTTACTATTTATTATTAATTCTTTTATTAAACTCAAAATATATTGGGTGCAGCTCATATATATATATATATGATGGGAGCAATTGCTAACACTGTATTAATTTTACCAATATCGTTTTTAAGTTTTTTTTTAAAAAAAAAATTGTTTACATTTGTTAAAAACTATATTTTTCTTTTAAAAATCTAAGATGGAGTATGCAACTGTTAATTGTTCAAAAATAACTAAAAGGGTGAAAATTTTATATTATCTAATTTTGGGAATGGATGTTTAATTAAAATGGACTAAAAATAAAAAGGGAAATCTAATTAAGGATTTATGCTTTTGCCATTAACATTTTATCAAATCTATTTCTAATCTGGAAATGGATTCAAATACATTTTTGGGCAAATTATCTAACAGCTGCATCTCCAAAACAATAGGTGAAGGAAATAAAATTAAAAAAAGGAATACTAAAAGCATTCCTCAAATACCTGAGGGCTGTATATAATGGGTTGATTTTTGACTACCTGAGAAAATTAGTTTGTAGAAAAGCTGTTACCAAAGGACTTCATGCTATTTTTTTTTTTTCAAAAATGTTGGATGAATAAAAAACTAATCACCTTCCTTGCCTTTGCTGGTCAATCTCGCCTCGAATAAACATCTCACTGATGCCCCAAAATATGATCTAAGAATGAAGGAATGCCTAATGGAAGCTTGCTATTAAAATGATTTCAGTCCTATTAATTTTGCCATGCTGGAGCTGAACTGTTAGAATGGACTTTTTAATATAGCAAGGTAATTAACCTAAGAACTGCCTATGAACTTTACAACTTATTCCTTCTAAATTAATCTCAAACTCAGCTCTCCAGATTTCATTTTTAAATTGGTAAATTAAATGTTTTTTTTATTAATTATTAACTGTATTTGCTCTAATACTACTAATTTTTCTTTTATATATAAAGTACACTCTTATTTCTTTAATCTTGGTGTGGTTCCTTACTTAATTTTAAACTGTTTTATTTTATTATTTTTAAGTTGCCAATCTAAACAATCTTACAAGCCTAATATATAAAGTTATTTTTCCCTTTCTACTTAGACCTCCCTGATTGGAGGTTAATAAAACCCTTCCCTTGTGAATTAGATTAAATACTTTCGGAATTAATATGCTCACCAGATTGTTTCTCAGGTTAACCTAATTACATGCTTTTCTTAAAAATGTTTTTAAAATAAATATATATATTCTTTATGTATAATTTTTAATTTACCAAAAAAAATTAACACTATCAAATATTTTTTATATCATGCATTTAATTTTGAAAAGGTGATTTTTTTCTTATTATTGTTTTTATATTATCTGTATTACAATGGTATGCTCTTAATATTTCAAAGACTTGATTATTCTCAAGTTACAAAATTCACGAGAGTGGGATTTTCAGTCTGTTAAATAACAAGGAAGGGGAGGGGGGTAAATTTTAAAACCTATTTGTACCAATTAAATATTTCCCATATATATTACATAGCATAGTGTTAATTGCCTAAATTAAAGCATTCAAGTGAAGTTCATACATTTTAAAATAGTGATTTGCATTTCATGTTATTAAAGATAGTATTATGTTGCATTGCTGATATAAGGTTTTGTTTATTAAATATTACATGCTTCTAACTTGGAGGGTTATAATAAAGTTGGACCCATAAACTTTTTTTACACCCTATCCTGTGGGTAGTTCACCTTCTGGGGATCATTTTCAAATAACAGGTCTCTTGCATCAGTCACCCAGAAAACCCTAGGGACCATGCCAAGCCTAATTAAACTACTCTAAGAAGTGCCCTAGAAAAGGGACTCTTAGCCATTTCATTTTCTTCATTTGGAAGCACAACATCACTTTGGATTCTTCTGCCTTTATATTAGCCCTGCTGCTTCGATGCTGTATTCATAAACTTGCACTTTGCTTATGTATATATATATATATATACTATATATATATATATATATATATATATATATATATATATATAATATATATATATATATATATATATTATATATATATATATATATGTCTTTCAAATAATCATGATTAGTTTAATTAATAATATTGTTTTTTGTTATGTTTTGTAAAATCCCACCATCGTAATTCATCCCATTTATTTAAGAGTATACATATGTTTAGAAAATAAAGCATTATTTTCTTTTTAAAGTTTG
Source organism: Epiperipatus broadwayi (assembly GCA_028023455.1). Taxonomy (NCBI): domain Eukaryota; kingdom Metazoa; phylum Onychophora; class Udeonychophora; order Euonychophora; family Peripatidae; genus Epiperipatus; species Epiperipatus broadwayi. The sequence goes on along the minus strand of JAQFVV010013074.1, from coordinate 54,605 downwards.
AATTTAAAGAGTAGCTAAAATTATTATGTTGGCTAATAAAAGATATTTGATTCCTCACAAATGTTGTACTCCATGATTAAACCATTTTTAAAACATGTATTTTGATTTTCACGACCAAAAATGGCATGAAAATAGTTTGTATAATATGTATAATGATTCCTGGAATGCTTCATAAATTTGTACACTCATCATCATCTTTCAGAACCACAGCTAAAGTATTAATTTAAAAATGTGTAAGTTTGTTTTGCGATCAAATGATTGGCACCTTAACCTAACCCACCAAATATATTTATTGACGGATAATATGTAATTTATTTATAAGAGCATTCAAGCAAATATATAAGTAATTCACTGTTCATTAAATGTTTTATTAAATATTTTATTATTATTCAAGCCACTTATGTAGTTCGAATTATTTTCTCTCCTTTGAATTATTTTCTCTCCACTTCCATACATTCCAACATATATGTGCGTTCTTGTTAAATATATCTCATTGTCTCTTTCGCTCTTCTAGTGGGCCAGACTTAAGAATTAATTCTCATTTGCCATCACTATTATGTTATTCATTAGATGTTCAATTGGGGGTTTGTGGAATGGGTTCGAATCTAGGTTGGTCCCTGACCTAAATTGCAGGCTTGACTAGGTTTGAAGTATGTTTCATTGAGTTCCAGCTCATGTTAGATGGATCAACATATTTTGACTGGTATAGTATATATATATATATATAATGATGAAACCCTGATATTTTAGTATTTGCATTTGACGATATTTTGTTTATAAGAGTATTCATGTTCTATGGTGTGTAAAATCCATAGTTATTATGGTGATGACTTGTCCTACAATTCTTTTAGGAAAGTAACCATAGTTTGTTTTCTTTGATGACCAGCATCTGACCTTTGATTTCTATTCTGCTTATGTTGACAGCTTACAATGTATAAGTATTTTTCAAGAGTTTTGATTTTTTTTTTTTTTAAATAGAAATACACTTTTCCAATATAAACATTAATTGTGACAAGTTGTAAAAATGGGCTTTATTTTATATCTTCAAAGCCACTTCAAGATGAAATATTGTACAGAAACAAACTAACTACTGATTTTCTCTATGCATTAGCTATTTATTTATTTATATATTTTCATATTATTTGATACATCAGCATTCTTACATATATTTAGAGGTTCTTTAATATGCATCTTAGATATATTATTTACATCAGAGTATTTGGTTTGTAATTGATCATAAATTTAGTAGATAGAATGTCTTGGAAAATAAAATTTACAAAAAAGATTTACGTTAAGTCTTTAAATCAATGGTAATAAAAAAACTGGTATACACCAATGCAATGTAATAAAAAAATAAAATGTGTAGTAAATAAATAAAAGTAAAAAAAAAAAAATAGAAATGTATATTGTGTAAGTATATATACTTAAAAGAGAAAAGTTTACTTGGGTTCTTAAAAAAATCCAGCACTGGAAGTCCTAGAGATCCACAGATTTTGAGTTTTAGCATCTACTTGAACAAATCATATAGCATAGTATATATATTTACTGAAGTTATATACCTTCCCACAATAATTTGCAGCAAGCAGTTACTCATCACTACACGAATCAAACCCACTCTTGATTTTTTTTTATTATTTTAAATATTTAAACGTATTGCGAAATGTTTAAAAAGTAAAATATAATTGAAAACGCAAATACTTTTTTCTTTCTTATCAGAATTCCTTCATTACATTCAATTTTGCTTTTTTGCAACTAGTTATTATCTATAAATTTATATACGACATACTCAATAGTCATTAATAATTCAAAACTTAATAGGTTCTGTTGATGTTTTTTTAATGACAAAATAGGTTTTTTTAAAATAATGACAATTAAAAATTGGATTTTTTTTTTTTTTCTTAAAAAAAAAAAAAGATTATTTTCACAAATCCGAAAAAGCAAAACACAATTTTCTAATTCTATTTATTTGATAAATTACATTTTGATGGCTTTCATAATGAGATGTAACGTTTAATTAACATCAACACTTATTATAAAATAAAACATTCATCATTTTAATAGGAAATATAAACACATTGTATATTTTATGTAGAAGAAAATCCTAAAAGTTTTGAGAGATTTTATAAATCTGGCTTTTTATCGTTTTTTTATATAAGAAAAAACTCAATATATATATATAAATTATGAATAGAAATAACTAGTTTTTTTTTCAATGCCATATACGATTTTTAATTGATAAAAATGTCTTCGTTTATATCATAATTAATCCCTAAAAATATTTAATATATCTAGTTCTCAAAGAGGAAGAATGAGTTGATGTCTAATTAAATGATGACAGAAAAGGTGTGATATTGTCAAACTGTTGGTGGCCTACCGATTAGCATAACTGCCTTCCAAGCAGCTGGGTTCGAGTTCGCATCCGTTCACGCTTTGTCATATTAAAAAAAAGGTATGATTTTTCTAAGATGAAAGTGCTCATTATTTTGGATATATTAAAAAGAAATTACTGATTACCTTGCAAAGACACTGGATAAAAATTTGATAAAGAAATCCATTAATCATATTATTTTGTAATCAAACCAATTTTGCTTACTGTATATTAAATAAACTCTATAGCGCACTATCATACTTTTAATATCATTGTTGCATTTTATTTTTGGATGACATGGCATTAATGAGATCACTATTCTATGACATCATCACTCTTACAAAATGACCACCACTTAAAAAAATGGCAGTGTTTTTAAAATAAAAAACTTATATTTTTTTTGAAGATTATAGTAGTGAATAATTGATTGCAAATTAAAATAATGGGTACAAAGCGATGATGATTACAATAGCAAATCCTCACATAAAGATATCTTGCTAACTGTGGTAAAGATGTATATATTGTGTAATTTTGCTTAATCATTTAATCAAAGTTAAAACATATCAAAAAGGGAGAAAACAACAAGAACTAATTAAAATTAATTATAAGAATTTAATTAAAATTAAATAAATAAATAAATAGTTAATAAATATAATTAATGGATAAAGAAGAAACAGATTATAAAACACTAGAAAAGGGAAACACAAGATTAAATATATAAAAGAAAACAAACTAAGGCTTATGGGAAAATTGTATTTTGCCAAAGGATTTATAAAGAGAATGAAGAATAGGAGAAAAACAATAAAGTCTATGGAGAACCAAAGTATATGGCATAGGCTATGTGAAGCTTGAAAAAATTTCACTTCTATTGTCGGAAGTATTATACATTGTCTAAGAAACCTGCTGTTATAATACTTTTCAGTACTGAATTAACTACAACTAGAAAGGTAACATTCTGTGCAGAAAAAATAATAAAATAAATGTGCTAAATTAATTGACATCTGACAGCTGAATCTTGAAGAACCGAAAAAATGTTTATAAAAAAATCCAGAGATGGTGAAGATTTGAAATGTAACATTTCCTTATGAGAAAACTATTTCTCATCATCATCATCATCATCATCAACCATTATCAATCCACTGCAGGATTAAGGTCTCTCCAAGTTTAATCCATTTTCTCCGATCTTTAGCTTCTGTTCTCCACATCACCCCTGCACACTTTCTTATTTCATCCATCATCTCACTTGTGATCTCTTTCTGGGTTTTTTACAACATCTTGGAATCCAGTTTAAAATTTCAATTGTCCATCTATTATTATCTCTTCTAGCAATATGTCCAGCACAACTCCATTTCAATCTTTTAATTTTTTCAATGAGATCAGTAACACCTGTTTGTTCTCTTACCCATATATTGCATTTTCAATCTCTTGTGACTCCCAACATGCATCTCTCCATACTTGTTTTGAGTGGTCTGAAGTTTCTGTATTGTTTTTCTCTTAAGTGTCCAAGTCTCAGATCCATAAGTAAGAACTGGTAAAACACATATGTTAAAAATCTTCCTTTTCAAACACATAGGCATATTTCCTTTTAGTATCAAGTTATTTCTACCAAAAGCACTCCAACCAAGTTTAATTCCATGACTATTTTCTTCTATCATGTCTCCATCTGTATTAATAATCTGACCAAGGTATTTGTAACTGTTAACTTCTTCTAACTCATCATAATCAATCTTTATTTTCATATTTTGAGCAAATCGATTAATCATTATTTTAGTCTTTTTAACATTTATCTTTAGTCCTACTTTTCTACTTTCATCTGATAAATCCTGCAACATTTCCTGAAGCTCTGAAGCATTATTTACAAAAACAACTACATAATCTGCGAAATCTAAATGACTTAAATAATCTCCATTTACTTTCACTCCTTTAGTTTCCTATTTTAATCCACAAAATAGTTTTTGCAGCACTGCTGTAAAAAGTTTTGGAGATATGGAGTCACCTTGTTTTACACCTTTCTCAATGTTGACTTTCCCAGTATCATTATGTAATCTAATTGTTGCTGTTGTATTTTTATAAATATTCTTTAAAATATGACAATATCCTGGATCTATACCTTGATGATCCAATGCTTTAATCACTGAAGAAATGTTTATAGAATCAAATGCCTTTTCATAATCTACAAATCCAAAAAATAATGACAACTCATATTCATTTGTCCTTTCTATAACTTCTCTCAATACCTGGATATGATCTACTATACTAAAACCACTTTTAAATCCAGCTTGTTCTCTTGATTGGTGGAAATCCAATGTTCTCTGTAGACGAGTTGTAATTATCTTGGTAATTTTTTTTATATAAAACTGATAAAAGGCTGATAGGTCTGTAATTTCTAATATCTTCTTTATCACCTTTTTTAAATATTAATATTATTACTGCATTCTTCCAATCATCCGGTACATCTTTATCATTTAGACATTTGTTATATAACTTTGCTAAAATTTTTTCTATTTCTTCACCTGCTTCTTTTAATATATCAATTATAATTCCATCATTACCTGGAGCCTTTCCTTTCTTCATACATTTAATTGCATATCTCACTTCTTCATTTAAAATTCTGGGCAATTCAGAAGATGTAATAGATATAGGAGGTACTTGTTCTTTATTACTATATAATTCTTGATAAAAATCTTCTACCCATTTCATGACGTCATCTCTCTTTTTAGTAATAATTCCATCTTTTTTTCTTATTGCAGATATAAATTTCCTACCAATATCAAAATGTTGTTTTACAATCTTGAGACTTTTATTTTCTTCTACAGCTTTCCTTGCTAGTTCACAGTTATACTTTCTTATATCATTTTCAACTCTTTTCCACACCATTTTACAAAATTCGAGATATTCAATCCTTTTTAACGCATCATTTTTGTATATCTTCATATTCCTTTTTTTCTTCATAAATTTTCTAGTCTCCATAAAAATTTTATTGGTCAATTGCTGCTTTTTTCTACCAGCTATCTTTGTTGCAGTTTTTAAAAGTGTATCAGTTATTTTTATATTAATTTTATTCAAATCTGAGTCATGTTCAAAATATCACTCACAGTTATATAGCCCACATAATAAAATAACAGACTTATAAAAGCCACAAAGAATCCAATCTGAGTCAACCACCACATTGATATAATTTTATACGATACATTAGTTTATTTAATAAGCTTACTGAATTCTTTACAGAAGTTAGACTTTTTAAAGTTATATCATATAGATAAAAGGTCTTCATCATTTATACATATCATTAGTCTATTATTACATGTATTTTTGAGTATAAACATTATTTAATTTTTTTATTGATGCATATTCCTAATAAATCGATACTCTTATGTAGATATGTATTTCTATTTAATTTTGACATCTATATTTAATATTTATTCTTTAATATGCTTATTAGTTTGCTAGTTTATTCACAAAGAAATATCTATCGGTAATTTCTGTATACCAGTCAGAATAATCTGAAATAAATAATGTCATTAAAATTATTTAATAATCTATGCCAGTGGTCTTCAACCTTTTCACACCTGCAGCCCGGCAAAAATAAGGATAAGATTTCATGGACCAGCAGAAGTTTACAAATAAATTTTCTTAAAGATGTAACCTGCTTAGCCTTAGATAAGCATAATTGTTATAACTGACCAAAACAGCACACTAGTTAATGTGTATAGTAATGGTGTTGCTTACCTTCACATGTTGAACACAGAAAACAGTAAAATACCAATCGTTCTCATTAATTTGCTTGCATTTCTATGTTTATTATTTCATTGTTAAAACATTCAAGAATAAAATGTCATTCACCTGAATGTTGGGAAATATCATAGCTAGTATAATCACATGGCAATGATTATGATAAATGTATTATCTGTATTTAATGTTAAATATATAAGATGGTTATATATATATATTGTAACCTATAAATGAGTTCAAAAAATATTACTATACCTGAGTTGTCCATAGAATGATCATAAGTAAAGGAGTTAAGATGTTAAGTAAATTATTAATACTATCAAGAATTATGGGGAAATTGTTAATAGCCAGTATTATATGTTAGGTATATGAAATCACGTGAGGTGAGTACACTAGTAATTCAATAAAATATAACTCAGGTATACAGGCAGTAGGTTTTATCCACTTTCATTCCTTGGTTTGATGTTAAGTGCATGTTTAAACAAATACTAAGTGAATATGGTCTAGCAGGGCGCCACTAGATTATCTGAATCTAGACACGGTTATATCTGATAACCTTTCACATGTACCGGGTTTGAATCCCTTTTTGGTACTTTATTTCTAATAAAAATGAGAGATTTTGCTTTTTGAGCCATATCACTATAAGCACTAATAGTTAGGTAAAAGTAAAACATCTTTAAACCAAAGTGGAGTATATTAGACATAAATCCTTTCTCAGATCTTAACATAACAAATGTGTTTCAATAGTTTTGTAAGTTCACTAGCTCAGATTATATATAACTAATTTAGGATGGCAATTCACTCATCCTTGCATGAAATAGATGATGGGATGTGGTTATAATAATACTAAGAAATCACTAAATATTATAAAATCAATATTTATTTATGGCCTTTAAACAGTTAAACAGCTCATTAATTAAAACGTTGATGATGATGATGATGATGATAATAATAACAATAATGACAAGGGTTTCAACTACAGCTCTAGGACTAAGCCTAAACATAAAACTAAATTTTATAAAGAAATTCATAATTATTGCTTAATTTTAGCATATTTACTTATATCTTAAATAACTAATATTCAACCATTGATGATGATGAATAATCACACTTAACAAAGACTACACTTAATGAAATATATACGCCTCGTTTAATAAAACAAACTAATATTTATTACTACATTTCTAACATATACAGAAAAATTTCTAGATAAATATGAAAATTGACATGAATAATAATAATAATTGATTATATAACAATCCTCAGATTAATTTTAAGTTCTTCCCCCTTTCCCTTCAAATGTATTTTGTGTTAAGTTGGACGTCACATTAACCATGAAAAGTATTTCAAGACAAAAAATATTATCTGCTCATTAACACACATACTTAAAATCCAACATGTAAATAGAATAAAAAAAAATGTTAGTAAAATTGAAGGAGCAAGTTTTTAGAAAAGAGTCTTAAATTATTTTCTCCCCCTCCCTTCCAAGCGCTGAAATCTATACTGAACTTGAAACAAAATAATCTAATATTCTAATACTACTCATTATTCCACATTCACTTCCAATTATACACATATAAAAATATTATTATGTATGTGCGTGTTTTATCCCATAATAACAAAATATTATTAAAACCAAAATAATAATATTAGTTAAAACTAAAATCATAATACCATAAAAAAAAAAAATAAAAAAAAATTGTTTTACATATTAATATTGTAAAATTAATAAACAAATCATTTTTATACATTCAAGATCATTTATGAAGCTCAAAGTTATTATTAGTAAGACATTCTTGTTTTAATCGATCTGAATAGTCTTTAAAAGTTCTTTAAATAAAAATATACCACTTTATTGCTAAAATGTTTATTAAGACTGATATCATAAAGAAAATAGATATAAAAAGTCATATTACCGATCTTTTTGTTTGTGACGAATTTCCAAGGGTTCAAACTTGTCTTGTATAATGTTTATATTTCTGTAGCTACCATTTCCGTTTTACTGGGAACAATCTCTTTCTTGAGGTGGATAACTATTTGATGATGATGACTCTATTGAGGTTATTTGCTTTAGTGGACAATTTGGAAATCATTATAGTAAATTTTCTTCTCTTCTTGTCAAGCATGTGGATGAAATACAGCAGTTGTTTTCCCATTTGTAAATTTTCTTGAGTTTAAAATCAGTTGTTGGAACAATTAATTGGACTTGATGATTAATATTTATCAGTAGATTAATTCATCTTCTTTGAATGCAGGTGAATGCTTTCTTCCTTCTATTAAAAACATCTTATTTATCTGGTCAGTTGAAAGGTGTAGAATATTATTTTAGACACAACATCTTTTCTTTCCTATGTGATGTGCAGCTTCCCCAGATGGTCAGGAATCGATGGAATATACATATAATTTTTCTAGCAAGCCATTTTTTTTTATTTTCAACGTTCAATATTATAGTTTAATAATCTGAATCAATCACAATAATAATAATCTAAGACAGCTTTTTATATCCAATTTTTAGCTAACTTAACCAATCAGAGATAGCATCACTTGCTATTTTTGGACAAATTTGTTTTAATTAGATCTCTAATTTATTTTCAACCAAAGTATTTTTCAACTGAAAAGTTTAATCCTTTTTCCAGACACTTTTGTTTTAAAAAAAAAATAGACTCAATTCTTATTTCCTTTCTTTTGTTTTTTCTTTCTTTTTAACATCCAGGTAACACTTCAAATCTTTGAGCTTCCTTCTTTAGATCTTGATAAGAAAATTTCAAAAATTATAGCTCCAAAGTGACAATCATTTACAAAAAATTTACTACAAAGATCGATATCTAATTAAACAGATTTCCTCTTTTAACAAAAAAAAATTGTACAAAAAAAATAATTTAACAGATTTAATACTTCCTTTTCTTTCAATATTTAGGAAATGTAAAATTTTGTATGTAATGTACACACATCCTGCATTCTTTCAAATCATTCATAAACTAACCTTAAATACTATAATTGCTAGCTTAGTAATTATAACCCAATTATTTAATTAAATCTGTAACTTTTAAATCCCACTTATAATTAAAGAAAAGCAAAATAAAAGTATAGAATAAAATATTAGAATTGATCAAGCATAGGTTAGTTTTAAAGAAAGTTAAAATGTTTAATATTTGAAATATAAAACAATTAAATAATTTACACATACATTGCCTATATGTATGCATTATAACTTTGCTTTTTAAAGAAAAATTAAATATTAAATAGTTTAAATGTGTGTATTACCTTTCTATCAACACACAAACAAATAAAGCATATAATTGTTGACCCATTCTTTGTCTAAAGTGTTTAAGATTTTGATCTGGTAGGGTTTGAACTTGGATGCCCTACAGCTTCATTTATGATTATATAAAAATGTGATGATGATTTTTGGTTTACCTTTTCTACATGCACATTACTATAAATTTGGCTAGTGACCAAATTGTAATGGCACAACTTTCTCCCCCTTCGGATAAAATCATCAGCACTTTTGTTTTAACTATATAAAAAAAAAAATCCTAACTAATAAATACACTAATAATAATAAACACTTATAATATATATAAAAAAAAAAATTAACTACTGGTAAATATATTTTTCATTAAAAAAAAAAAAAAAAACTAAAAATAATTTATTTGGAGATCTTTGCCAGGCTATTCTGCTGAAGTATAAGGGATCAAACTCCTAGCATTATAGGTCCCCTTATTCCCATCAAGAGCAGCAAGCATAAAGGCATTCTCTCCTATTTTCTTGGTAATTTGGAATGGCTTTTTCTTTTCAAACCATATTGTGGTCTGCATAAAAATGCACCTGTACATCCAGTCCCTTTTTAATATTTCCATTTTTCATCTTGACTGGATATTTATAAAACATATCCGGAGGATTTATTTTATATAACCTCCTCTTACAAACTCCATTTAGAAATATGGACTCTTGGTACCCTATGTAATATGCCTTGAAGTTTTTCAGAGAGATTGACTCTCTATACCATACATACTTTATTTTTAAACTTTCCAGAAAGATTGACTCCCTGTACCATATATAAGGCACTTTGAAGTCTTCTAGAGAGGTTGGCTTTTTATACCAGATATCATTTATCCTTACATCTTCCAGAGATATTGATTCTCCGGGCCATATACAATTTATTTTTAAATTTTCTAGAAAGGTGGATTCTTTGTACCATATATAATTCATCCTTAAATCTTCCAGAGAGATTGATTCTCTGGGCCATGTATAATTTATTTTTAAATTTTCTAAAAAGGTTGACTCTTTGTACCAAATATAAGGCACACTTAAATTTAACAGAGCATTTAAATTTTTCAGAGAAATTGATTCTCTGTCTGATACACACTGGACATTTACATTTTTCAGAGAGATTGCTTCTCTGTACCAGATATAACTTATTTTTGACTTTTCCAGAGCAGTTGAATTTTTCAGAGAGATTTGGACATTTACATTTTTCAGAGAGATTGCCTCTCTATACCATATATAAGGTATCTCCAATCTATTTAAGAAGACAGATTTTTGAAACCACACATGCTGGTTTGTTACTAGATTGAGAACTACAGACTGTTGAAACTTTTGCTCTCTTTCTAAAATAACTGGTTTCATCTCCATTATTGCCTCTCTTAAATCAATCATCTTATCGGATGCATGAAGTTTTTCCTCCAACTCTCTTTTCCTTCTTTTCACTTCATGATCTATCTCAATCTGCTCTTTGGTCATCATCTCATTTACTTTCTTTACTGGGAGATTTGGTATTATGGCTACTATCGGCCTTTCTACTTCTTTTTCACCTTGTGGATTGTTAACTAAAGTAGGCATCCTTTTCTCTGACTGACTCTGTTCTGAGCTATCCCTACAGTCATCTGGACTGATGCTAACATCATTTTGCCTTGAATTTGGGTTTAACTGATCCTGCAGCCCTACATTAATACGATCTTTTAATTCCCCTATTTTCTGGTAGAGATCATCCATCTTGGGGTTTATGTATTCCACAACATAGGCCTTCTGGTTCTCCTCAACCTTTTCCAACATAACACTCAATTCATGTTGATTCATTCTGGGTCCCTCTTCTAAAGAACTTGACTTGTCCCTTTTTACTATCTCCTCCCTAAAGCTATCCATTTGTTTCCCCAATTCTTTCCTAAGATTTTGGTCAATTTGTACACACTCATTGGCCATGCTTCCCTTAACTTCTCGTATTTCCTTTTCTAAGCCACTAAACTTATTTTTCATAGTGAGGGTTTGGTCTACACAGCCCAAAGTGGCTTCCTTATATGAGTCCACTTTGGCTACCACCTCCTCTAATCTAATATGAATTCCTGCAGAAGTTATCTCGGCATTTTTTTCTATGCATTCTGATATGGATTGGGAAACCAAACCATGGACCTCATTCCTAACTAACTGAATTTCTCTCTTATTTTCTTCGATAGACTGCTCCACTTGAGCCTTTAATGACTGTAGTCCCTGACAGCCCTCCTGTTTGGTGACTTCCATAGACCTACACACTCCTTCTATCCTCTCCTCTAATGACACAAACCTATTTTTACACTCTATATTGGACCCTTCTATCCTATTTTCCAAAGCGATGATCATTTGGTTGTTATTGTCAATAGAGTTCTCTAGATTTACCCTTAAACCTTCTATACTTTTCTCCATAGATTGACCTATCTTTTGTTCTAGATTTTCCATCCTTTGCTTACTATCCTCTCTTAGACTTTCTATATTTTTCTCTATCTTTTGTTCTAGATTTACCATACTTTTATTATTTTTCTCTATCTTTTGTTCTAGATTTACCATCCCTTGCTTACTATCTTCTCTTAGACTTTCTATATTTTTCTCCATCTTTTGTTCTAGATTTACCATACTTTTATTATTTTTCTCTATCTTTTGTTCTAGATTTACCGTACTTTGCTTACTATCTTCTCTCATACTTCTGAGCATCTGCATTATCATGTCCATGTCTGATGGTGCCATCTTTGCTATTTGAGCCTGGCCCACTTCTGACTCCTCATCTACTTCCACACTTGAGGCCGTCTTCCGATCTAACATTAAAGGCATCTTCCTCTACTTCCTCTCTTTCCTTTTGTGTTTTTAAGAAAACCTCCCCATCCTCTTCTTCAGTATGAAAACGATCACTGATTCCTGGTATTGGGGCACCTTCCTCTTCCATAACCTCTTCCATACTATAATTTAGTTCACTCATGTTATAAAACTATGTATATCCCATCTGTACTTCCCTGACCATCAAAAATCCACACATCTTCTCCCTGTCTGACACCTATTCTGACCAACTGACTGATTTGATTTTCACCTTATTATGCATTACAAATACAAAAAAAAAAAATTTTAATATCCTTATTTAATGAACTACACAACAATAATCTATATAGTGCATGTCTGTCTGTAATAGCCCAAATTATACATTCATCCATTCTCCCAGAAATCCGACAGATATTGACAGTCCACAGAATGACTAGCAGTTCACCATCTTGAGATAAATAAAAGAATTCAGTCACAACACTATAATCACACAATGCATCACGAGCACTCAGAAGATCATCCCAATTCGATCACTTATTAACTACCACAACCCTTGATTAAATGAAGCAAACTCTGTTGCAATAAAAGATGTATTAAGTCTTAGGGGCTAAAATAGATAAACTATGCCTTGCTCTCTCTCTTGGAGTCTTATGTGGCAAGTATCAAGGAATGCCCTGCTTATTATAGACTAAAAAATGAAACCTTGCTCTCTCTCTTGGAGACTTATAGGCTGGTATCATGGCAGGACTACTGTTAACTGCTTTATGATAAAATAAAGATAACATATAAATTGGGTTGGAGCAGTGAATGGGTTTGATCATTCATAAGTTAATAGCCAGTATTATATGTTAGGTATATGAAATCACGTGAGGTGAGTACACTAGTAATTCAATAAAATATAACTCAGGTATACAGGCAGTAGGTTTTATCCACTTTCATTCCTTGGTTTGATGTTAAGTGCATGTTTAAACAAATACTAAGTGAATATGGTCTAGCAGGGCGCCACTAGATTATCTGAATCTAGACACGGTTATATCTGATAACCTTTCACATGTACCGGGTTTGAATCCCTTTTGGTACTTTATTTCTAATAAAAATGAGAGATTTTGCTTTTTGAGCCATATCACTATAAGCACTAATAGTTAGGTAAAAGTAAAACATCTTTAAACCAAAGCGGAGTATATTAGACATAAATCATTTCTCAGATCTTAGCATAACAAATGTGTTTCAATAGTTTTGTAAGTTTACTAGCTCAGATTATATATAAATAATTTAGGATGGCAATTCACTCATCCTTGCATGAAATAGATGATGGGATGTGGTTATAATAATACTAAGAAATCACTAACTATTATAAAATCAATATTTATTTATGGCCTTTAAACAGTTAAACAGCTCATTAATTAAAACGTTGATGATGATGATGATGATGATAATAATAACAATAATGACAAGGGTTTCAACTACAGCTCTAGGACTAAGCCTAAACATAAAACTAAATTTTATAAAGAAATTTATAATTATTGCTTAATTTTAGCATATTTACTTATATCTGAAATAACTAATATTCAACCATTGATGATGATGAATAATCACACTTAACAAAGACTACAATTAATGAAATATATACGCCTCGTTTAATAAAGCAAACTAATATTTATTACTACATTTCTAACATATACAGAAAAATTTCTAGATAAATATGAAAATTGACATGAATAATAATAATAATTGATTATATAACAATCCTCAGATTAATTTTAAGTTCTTCCCCCTTTCCCTTCAAATGTATTTTGTGTTAAGTTGGACGTCACATTAACCATGAAAAGTATTTCAAGACAAAAAATATTATCTGCTCATTAACACACATACTTAAAATCCAACATGTAAATAGAATAAAAAAAAATGTTAGTAAAATTGAAGGAGCAAGTTTTTAGAAAAGAGTCTTAAATTATTTTCTCCCCCTCCCTTCCAAGCGCTGAAATCTATACTGAACTTGAAACAAAATAATCTAATATTCTAATACTACTCATTATTCCACATTCACTTACAATTATACACATATAAAAATATTATTATGTATGTGCGTGTTTTATCCCATAATAACAAAATATTATTAAAACCAAAATAATAATATTAGTTAAAACTAAAATCATAATACCATAGAAAAAAAAAAAAAAAATTGTTTTACATATTAATATTGTAAAATTAATAAACAAATCATTTTTATACATTCAAGATCATTTATGAAGCTCAAAGTTATTATTAGTAAGACATTCTTATTTTAATCGATCTGAATAGTCTTTAAAAGTTCTTTAAATAAAAATATACCACTTTATTGCTAAAATGTTTATTAAGACTGATATCATAAAGAAAATAGATATAAAAAGTCATATTACCGATCTTTTGTTTGTGACGAATTTCCAAGGGTTCAAACTTGTCTTGTATAATGTTTATATTTCTGTAGCTACCATTTCCGTTTTACTGGGAACAATCTCTTTCTTGAGGTGGATAACTATTTGATGATGATGACTCTATTGAGTTTATTTGCTTTAGTGGACAATTTGGAAATCATTATAGTAAATTTTCTTCTCTTCTTGTCAAGCATGTGGATGAAATACAGCAGTTGTTTTCCCATTTGTAAATTTTCTTGAGTTTAAAATCAGTTGTTGGAACAATTAATTGGACTTGATGATTAATATTTATCAGTAGATTAATTCATCTTCTTTGAATGCAGGTGAATGCTTTCTTTCTTCTATTAAAAACATCTTATTTATCTGGTCAGTTGAAAGGTGTAGAATATTATTTTAGACACAACATCTTTTCTTTCCTATGTGATGTGCAGCTTCCCCAGATGGTCAGGAATCGATGGAATATACATATAATTTTTCTAGCAAGCCATTTTTTTTTATTTTCAACGTTCAATATTATAGTTTAATAATCTGAATCAATCACAATAATAATAATCTAAGACAGCTTTTTATATCCAATTTTTAGCTAATTTAACCAATCAGAGATAGCATCACTTGCTATTTTTGGACAAATTTGTTTTAATTAGATCTCTAATTTATTTTCAACCAAAGTATTTTTCA
The DNA here is from genome assembly GCA_028023455.1 of Epiperipatus broadwayi. Taxonomy (NCBI): domain Eukaryota; kingdom Metazoa; phylum Onychophora; class Udeonychophora; order Euonychophora; family Peripatidae; genus Epiperipatus; species Epiperipatus broadwayi. The sequence goes on along the minus strand of JAQFVV010013074.1, from coordinate 39,350 downwards.
ACTGAAAAGTTTAATCCTTTTTCCAGACACTTTTGTTTTAAAAAAAAATAGACTCAATTCTTATTTCCTTTCTTTTGTTTTTTCTTTCTTTTTAACATCCAGGTAACACTTCAAATCTTTGAGCTTCCTTCTTTAGATCTTGATAAGAAAATTTCAAAAATTATAGCTCCAAAGTGACAATCATTTACAAAAAATTTACTACAAAGATCGATATCTGATTAAACAGATTTCCTCTTTTAACAAAAAAAAATTGTACAAAAAAAATAATTTAACAGATTTAATACTTCCTTTTCTTTCAATATTTAGGAAATGTAAAATTTTGTATGTAATGTACACACATCCTGCATTCTTTCAAATCATTCATAAACTAACCTTAAATACTATAATTGCTAGCTTAGTAATTATAACCCAATTATTTAATTAAATCTGTAACTTTTAAATCCCACTTATAATTAAAGAAAAGCAAAATAAAAGTATAGAATAAAATATTAGAATTGATCAAGCATAGGTTAGTTTTAAAGAAAGTTAAAATGTTTAATATTTGAAATATAAAACAATTAAATAATTTACACATACATTGCCTATATGTATGCATTGTAACTTTGCTTTTTAAAGAAAATTTAAATATTAAATATTTTAAATGTGTGTATTACCTTTCTATCAACACACAAACAAATAAAGCATATAATTGTTGACCCATTCTTTGTCTAAAGTGTTTAAGATTTTGATCTGGTAGGGTTTGAACTTGGATGCCCTACAGCTTCATTTATGATTATATAAAAATGTGATGATGATTTTTGGTTTACCTTTTCTACATGCACATTACTATAAATTTGGCTAGTGACCAAATTGTAATGGCACAATATATATATATGGATGGTGCCTTTTGATAGTAGTAAGGGCAAAATAGAAATCGCGTAATTAATCACCGTACAGTCAAAAAAAACTTCGCCATATTTTAAATCTGAAAAAATAAAGTGAAACGTGTAAAAGTCTGAAGTTTTGATGTTATTGTAATTTTTTTTTTTTTGTGCTGGTGTGTTGAAAGGATCAAAAAATGTAATTAATAGGAAAAGTTTTTTTTAAAAAATGGTAAAATAGATATCACATAATAGAAATAAAGCAAAAAAAAAAAAAAATTGCAGTTATTTTTTGTTTGTTTTTATTTTTTAAAAAAGGTTAACAGAAATTGGTTTTAAAAATAAAAGATTTAGTATATTAGCAGTATACAAATAAAATCAAAAAATATCACCTTATAGGCCAAAAAAAAAATGGGCGTATTTTTAAACAAAAAATAAAAAATAAAACGAAACTTGATAAAGTCAAAAGTTTTGATCTTGTTTTAACACATAAACAATGCCGACAAGAAACTGTGATTGGCTATCAAAAGACAACTGGAGTTTGTATAATGAAAAACCTTTTTTTTTAATTTTGAATTTTTTTAAAAAAATAATAAATTTAATTCTATCTCTCCATAAACATCTGTGATAAATAGAAAAACAAATTAATTTATGTATGATTGATTAGATTTCATTTTTGTTCTGTTTCTCATTTTTTAACAGGGTAAAAATGTGATGAAAAAATAAATAAAAACTGTTTATATTAATTAAAATTTTAAAATCTTATTATTTTGTTATTACTAACTTTCTTGCCAGACTAGCGCAGCCTGGTAGAAAACTTCTGCGGCCCGGTGCCAGCCATGACCCAGTGGTTGAAGACCACTGTTGATCTATGCCATTATAGCAACAGTGTCATCTCCAATGTATACATAATCTTTCAAAGACTCTGAGAGTTCATATCCTGGGGGAAAGTAAAGTAGGATTTTAATTAAGGAACTTGCAATGATCTGCCAAAGGGTAGTACCATAGATGTATTTAGAAGAAGGTTTATATAAATCCTGTATATTCAAGTAAATGCTTATAATTTTCATTTATAAGTCACAAAGCAGATTTTATGTCTGTTGATCAGAAAATATAATCAGGATATAGAAGAGTTGAATGATTCCACCACCATCATCAATATCCATTGCACTTAAATTTAATTAAATGAAATTCAAAATTCAATTAATTAATCTATGATAAAATGACAATTTGCATATTGATTTTAAACTAACAGTTATATGTGAGAAGTATTATCTGTGAGTTACTATATGTGCACAAATAATTTATCAGTAGAGGCCCAATTATTATCATTGTAGGATTAAGTTCCAGACCTGATATATATATATTGTACCATTTATTTATATATACGGTACAAATTACTTTTTGATATTAGGTATTATAAAAAAAGGAAAAAAAAAAAAAAGCGAACACGATCTTTATTTTTTTTGTAGCATAATGTTTTAAAGAAAAAAAAAAACGTACAGTGAAAGTTTAATTTTTCTTTTTTTTTAGAAATAAGTTAACTAAAATAAATTCCATGTTGGAAAAGTGCATATTGAATCATTGATTCAAATAGTGAAAGGAAATTTCAAAAGGCAAAAGATTGCTATCAGAAACAACTTTCTGATAGTAATTAAAAATGGCAGAAATTCTTAGCGGAAAAACAGACTTTGTAATAAGAAAAGGAGAATAATGTAGAAGTTTATAAAGTAGAACAAAGAAAAAAAAGAGCGTGCGCAGAGCTTCTAAAAAGAATCGAGGAGTATAAAAGGAGCCGACAGATTTGAAAAGGGGTCTTTTTTATCTTATTGTTCCAATAGTGCTGAGCAATTTGAAGTGCCTCATTTTTTTTTAATAAAATGTGTCCACTTAGATACGAACTGAAATCGCTCGCCATGAGTGAGTAGAATGATATCGTTTGCCGACACTTTCGGAAAAAGTCACCTAGATCATCATACGGCTACCTAAATTTGATCGGAGATTCGGAAATAAAACTAAAAGGAGAACAACTACTGTGGACTACCCACTAACTGAATTGTACGTCGGGAAGATTGATGACCTACTTAGTGTCAACTTACCGGTAAGTAAATGGCCATAAATTTTTTTACATAAAGCTTTATGAATAGTGAATTGAATGGAAATGTTATCCTATAAATTTTTCTTGGATCAGAAGATTTGCGAACTGAGAAATGAACCAAACTGTTACTACGGAAAATAAGACTAAATAATTATTACTCCAATATTTGAATCAAATTATTGAATTCATATGCACAATCTTTTCCAACATTATAATTTTGTCTTAATCATAAATATTGAATGCTTGACGAGTTAGAACAAATCTTTATTATTAACTTCACTTTCATTGTACATGTATAAAATTAATGCTATTCTATTTAAGTTTTACCTTTAGTTATTTAACTTAGATCGCTATACAAATTATTTTTTTTGAGAGATTTAATTTCCGTAATTAAGAAAAAATGGGGATATCTTCTTCTTAACGAGAATGTTAACTCAGATCGTATAATTATTACCTTATGTGCTACAATATGGTTGACGCAGTCTCAGTGGGTCTAATGACTCTGGCGCCCTCAAGTAGAAATTAAAAACTGTTTCTGCTCATGATTGTACTCGGTAATAGTTCTAGGCCGAAGTTGATCAGGAAAAATAGCTGCGTTGAGAATAGAAATACAACTTTATTTTTTCTTTTGATACAGCTTGATCAACTCACGCTCAAATGTAAATTTGAAGCATATAGTGGCCTAGTAATACGAAAAACATTACAATATATACATCATTTGATGGTTATTCCTTTTTAAACCATTATGTTGTCTTTCTTATATACTTTCTTAATGAATTGAATATGTAAGCATAATCAACTTAATAGACAATTATATATTTTAATCATATATTTATTTTCATCCAATCAACTTTCATTCAAACTTGAACCTTGTCAAGATGTTGCATTAATTCTATATGTCACATGATTTAATATCATCCTAGCACTTCCTCTATTGAACAACCTCAACCCTAAAAATGTTTTTATACTTTTCAATTTTTATTTAATGTCCATTTTCCTTCCAAATTTAATTGAACCTTGTGCTAAATTCATACATTTCTCTTTATTTTCTTTTGTATACATTGTTTCATATATTTTCCTTTCTTTATAATTTTTATAATATTTGATCACCTCAATACTTTCCTCACATTTCATAACATGTCCTGTTTTTGAAAAATGGCAAACTCATTCTGACTTAATATCACTCTGTTTTATGGCTCTGTCCTTCTCCTTCCCCCTTTCTATTTTACTTTGACTGAATGACTTATATATGTCATCATATATCCCTTACACATAATTTTATAAACTATTCCTTTCTTATCACTTTCTATCACTCCTCTCATTTCTCATTTTTGCACTACCCACTAACCTTTGTAATGATTTACTGTTTTTTTCCATCCTATACCTATATTCTGATTCATTTATTTTCCTATCATTCAGAACTTTATATAACTCATTTGAATATGGAATAGAAATTCATTTTTTATTCTTTCTTTCATTTTTATTATTAACCTTCTAATATACATTCCTATTCTCAATATATTTCTTTTAACTCTACTACTATATCCATATTCATTATATGCCTTCTGGATCTGCAACTTTTGTTCATTTGCTCACTTTATATTCAATGTAAGTATATCATTTTTCTCTTTTATTTCTTTTAGTATCCTCATTTCTTGATATCAAAGTTGATAAGATCTCAGATGTATTAGTATTATAACCCTGATGCTCTTATGCTTTATACAATGCTTTACCTTAATCCCTCCATTCTCATTTTTTCACTAATAAATCTAAATATTTGACATCTTCTTCATTATTTTCCATTGTAAATTTAATATCAAATATATTTTTTATTTAGTTCATTAAGTGCTTCTATTATAGTTCTTTTATTTCCTACTACTATTACATCATCTACACATCTGTAGTACAATGGAAAATAATAAAGAAGTAAAATATTTAGATTTATTAGTGAAAAGGGATAAGAGTGGAGAGATTAAGGTAAAGCATTGTACAAAGAATAAGTTGAGGTATGATATATCCAAGACTTATCAACCTTAGTATCAAAAAAAGGGGATACTGAAAGAAATAAAGGAAAACAATTATAGGCTTACATTTAATAAAAAGAAGGCAAAGGAGCAAAAGTTGCAGATCCAGAAGGCATATATAGAATGTAAATGTAATGGTAGAGTTATAAGAAATATATTGAAGAACAGGAATGGATATTAGAAAGTTAGTAATAAAAATGAAAGAAAGAATAAAAAATGGTTTTATATTCCATATTCGAATGAGTTATATAAAATTCTGAATGATAGGGAAGAAAAAATGAATGAGAATATAAGTATAGGATGAGAAAACAGTAAATCATTAAAAAGTTAGTGAATACTGCAAAAATGAGAAATGAGAGGGTGATAAGATAGGAATAGTTTATAAAATTATATGTAAGGGAAAAGTAAGATAGAAAGGGGGAAGGAGAAGGACAGAGCAATAAATAGGAGAGATATTAAATCAGTACTATTTTGTCATTTTTTTTAGAAACAGAGAATGTTATGAAATGTGAAGAAAGAATTGAAGCAATAAAATATCGTAGAAATTATAAAGAAAGAAAAGTGTATGAAAACAATGTATATACAAGAAAATAAAGAGAAATGTATGAATTTAATACAAGGCTCAATAATGTTGGGAAGAAATGGACATGAGATAAAAATTGAAAAGTATAAAACATGTTTTAGGGTTAAGATTAGTCAATAGAGGAAGTGCTAGGGATGATATGTAAATCACATGACATATAGGATTAATGTAACATCTTGACAAAGTTCAATTTTGAAAGAAAGTTAATTAGATGAAAATAAATATATGATTAAAATATATAGTTGTCTATTAAATTGATTATATGTACATATTCAATTCAGTGAGAGAATATATATATATATATGTAATAAATAAAGTTTGATATCTGTATTCGTTTCACAATATATGTAATATACAAATCAATATATATATATATCAAAATACAATGAATCGCCGGTCATCAAATATTAAGATAACAGAATTGTGGGAAATCTGAATTGAACTATGGGTATTGTTAAGGGTTGTCTTGTTTTGATTATTCAACGTTATATAGTTGATAAAGACTACAAAGTGTATAGTCGAAAGTACTTCTAAAAGAATATAATTTATATAAATTGTACTGTATTTTGATATATATATATTGATTTGTATATTACATATATATATATATATATATATATATATATATATATAACATAAATAATTAATGGTAAATTTTCTTTTTTGCATTTACCGTTAATTATTTATGCTTTATATATATTTTTTTATAACAGGTATTGTTTTTTTACATTATAATAATATATATATATATATATATATATATATATATATAATCAAAACTACCCCAAATCCAAAATTAAACAAGACCAGCATAAAAATAATATTAAAACACAACCTAAGGTTTCACTGCTACAAGCAGACTTCTCAAGTGTAAAGAACTACAAAAACTACACAATACATATACTATTAAAAACTACCCACAAATCCATTCACTTCCCATCCACCCTTAATATTAAAAGAACTCTTAAATAAGTTAATTGCTTCAGAATAATAAATTTTCAATAATAAAGTCTCTTTAATTCTTCTTTTGATTTCATTTCTCTCAAAGAAGACAACCTTTGGTTTCATCAAAATCAATAGTGTGGCCTGTATCTTTTTCATGGACATACAAAGCAGAACTAAGATATCTATTTTTAACTCTGCTTTTATGAACCTTTACTCTTTCATTTAAACTCAAACTACTCTGACCTATGTAAACCTTCTTACAAAATAAACAAGGAATAAAATATACCACACCAGGAATAGTCTTTCTATCAAAAACTTCTTTTGTATTATTTAATAAATTATTCAATGTAACACCCCTTTTCCAAGCAATTTTTTTATTTCCAAACAATTTACTATTTCCACACACAATTTTATAAGAAGACAATTTAAATGGCAGAGAAATAAAATCATGTCTTGCTTTAACCTTTACATCCTTGAAAATATTACTATTAAATAAAATACTTTTAACAAATTTATCAGAGTATCCAGCACTTAAGTAATCTTTATAAAATTGATATTTCTGAAACAAAGCTACTTCACTAGAATTATTTAATTTAATATTCCTATGACAATAATTCCTTAAAGCAGCTACTTTATGAGATACAGACTGATAGCTATCAGGTTTAATTATAGATCTTAATTCTTTACTTTTAACTAAATGATTGCACAATAAACAATTAGTTTCTACATTTCTAATCACCAAAAGATCTAAAAATTTTAACTTACCAAAATCTAACCCCCCTCCTTCTAACACAAATTTTATAGAAGGATCAAAACAATTAAACTCATTTACAAATTCATTCAATTTATCATTCTCAACTACAAATAAACAATCATCAACATATCTGTCAAATAATTTTACATATAAACATTTCTTTTTAATAATAATTTCCTCTTCCATAAAACTAATATAAACTGAACATACTAAAGAGGAAATAATATAACCTATTATCCACCCTTCCTTAATCTTATAAAAATTACCTTTATAAGTAAAATACATAGAATCTTATATATAAATATATTGTGTAGTTTTTGTAGTTCTTTACACTTGAGAAGTCTGCTTGTAGCAGTGAAACCTTAGGTTGTGTTTTAATATTATTTTTATGCTGGTCTTGTTTAATTTTGGATTTGGGGTAGTTTTGATTATATATTGACTAGTTTAGCTTTATGCTTGTAATGTTTATATATATATATATATGACTAGTTTAGCTTTATGCTTGTAATGTTTATATATATATATTGTGACCAGTCAAAGAGTGACTACGTAACCATAAAGTAAAGTATAAGTCTAAATCAGTACAAGATCTCTAATGCATAAAAAAGCATATAACCTCAAGTAAGCCCTCTCATAAGCTAATGGAACAATAACTGAATAATTCCACTCATGGACTAAGCACACATTAATTAACACATTAATTTACAAGATGTGGAAAGATCAATGGTTGATTGATAATTCATGGTTACGTTTTACAAACAATAGCAATGGATACTAATAGTGATTTCAAGTTCTTAAATATTAAATAATTCAGTTGCAAAGAATTCTGGATTTGCAATGATAATCTAAAATAATAAAGTAATTTAGATTCTTTTAAGTAATTATTAGCGATAATAACAATGAAATCTTATTTTCTTAAGATCTTATCAACAGTTTCTTTATAATGAAGTACAGAATTATCTAAAGATGGATTTAAACATAGTATTGGCTAGAAAAGATTAACACATTTCTTTGTTGGTTCTTAAATCACTGGCTAAACAAAATAAAGTTTTCTTAAAATCTAAAATAATTATCCATCAACAGCAAAGATTTTGTTGCACTAAACCCATCACTAATTACTCTAACAACAAGAGTATCAATAAAGAAATCTTATATAAAAATAAAGGTGTGAGTTCAACTTCTAAGCGAATATTGTCACTGTTCATATAGGCGAGTAACACCTGAAGAAGAGTGGAGAATATTACTTGAAACATTGTATAATTTACTAACCTGTGTTTTCTGTTTGTGTGCTATTACTAGGAAGTTGTTTGTATTGAGAAAGTTTAAATAAAGTTTAAAATTTTCTATACATTCAACATTCACTCATAGATGATGGAAATACTCCAACATATCACAGCTAATAATATACCATCAACACAAACCTTTGGACAAATACTTATATAAATCTGATTGCATATGTAATGGCTTGCATAAATTGCATCAATGTGATACTTTCAAACAATTATTTTTATCTACATTTTAAACACATTTACTATTTAAATGGATTTTTTGATATACGGATGTGAGAGATGGCAATGGACACAAAGCTGTAATCAAAGAACAAAATCAATATATATTACAAAGGCTAAATATATTTTCTTTTACAATTTAACAAAAATATAAATCATTTACTAATATTATTTACAATAAAAATAAATTAGTCTTCACATCAATTAATACATAAGTTAGATATAATGCAAATAGAATATATTATACCTGTGGTATATTTGGATTATATAAGTAAATAAATATAGTCAAACCTCCTGCAGCTTGGATTTAATAATCAGTGTTACAAACTAAGGATAATAAGCTCATTTGGATGGACTAATAATATAGTTGTATCTAGTAATATAGTAAGATATATCTTCATTGAAATTAGTGCACAATTTCTTAATGAATAATTTAAATGATATAATATAAAAGAGTTTATTGTATTAGTATTAGATAACTAAATCTTGTGAAATAGAGAAATACAAACTCAGTACATTACTCAACACATAATCATTTACAAATATATATAATAATGGAATAGGGAAGTATAATCACGCAAATGCCTTTTGTAATACATAACTTGGAATACCTCAGTATTGGCAATGATGATGAAACAACAAGCCTATGCTAAAAGGGCAGATCAAACTGGTCAATGCTACACATATATAAGTGTCCTGTTAGCATCTACTGCTAGCATAAGGAAGAGTCTAACAAATAATATCTAAGCGAAATGAGAAATCATCAACATACTTGCCACAATAAATACATGATTCAAAGCAGAAATACCAATAATGAAATGAAAGGCATTGAAATGATAATTAAATGGCAAATCTTAAATCACATCTGCTCATATTTATGACACATATAGCAAAATGAAATCAAAAGAAAAAAATCTTAAGTGGTTTTCTCCTTTTTTCTGAAGTAAAAGCAATTCCCGGCAATTATAAGTTTAATGACTGTTTTCACTTATTTAAGAGCACATTCTCAAGAACAATTCCAAACGATCATATATATTCTCATTAGGAGATTGGAGATGTTCCCACGATAATAAGTTCATGTTAGATAACATAATACAGCAGGATGGTGATTTCTTTTGAGAGATTAAAAAACCATGTTGACCTTATAACAGAAGCTTTTATCAACATGTCACAACTTTGTAAAGATTAAAGTGATTGTTTACATTAAAGAACAAATTGAATATATCTCACAATGAAATATATTAAAGTTGCATTCAAAGAAAAGGAGTTACATACTTTATATTGGCATACTATAATTGTGACAGATAAGTTATAAAAGCATAATATAAATGCATTATATATATAAGAGCGAGGACATTAATATAACAAGTTCATTATAAATCAATACGTATATCCAAACAATTATTTTCATAATAAGGTATTATCAAATGAATCATATATTCAAATATAGGTACAAAATAAGAAAGATATAATAAATGGAAATCCATAAATATATTTTATAATGAGCCATAAACACCTTAGCCATAGATTAATATAATAAAATCAATATAGTTCATGGTAAAATAGTATAATAAGGTTCTAGTTTCAGATAACACATATTATAATAGGAATGAGTAAAATTGAAAAAGTTTGAAAGATAATAAGACATACTGATAACATTATTGAAATTTCAACTGTCTCCATAGAAAATTGCTTTCTTTTCCTCCTTTGTAGAAATTTAGACTGATTAAAGTAAAATAGCATAACTTGAAAGGAAGTTAATTGCTTGGATAAGTCTCCTTTTAACAGCACATATTAAATTTGTTCTCCAAAACAATTAAAACTTAATTAGCTTGATAAATTTCAACTAGCAAAATAATATTAATGTGACCAATTGATAGTGATAATGAAGAAATGAGCCTTATGCTTTTAAAATTGCCCTTTTAATACTCCTTAGAAAATAACATGGGATTGCAATTTTGCAATTAGGGCAATTAACTGAAGGGGGTGTTATTGCAATTTACAGGAATAAAAAAATTTGCAACAGAAATGATTTACATATAAGGTTCAGATTACCATCCCCACACATATATACAATTAGTACTCAGCTTTATATTAAGATAACCAATCTTCATACTTTAATGAGTGATGGTTTAGCATGAAATACATGTATTGGTGATTATTTATCTTTTCAACATGTGTGTGATCAGATGAGTCAGCAATATAAGATGGCACTGAGAGTTTTAGGTCGTGTGAAAGTCTGAGTTTGAATCCCGCATATATTACATATATAAATGCAGGTGTAAGCCTGTACATTGTATTAAAATAGATTATGCAGAATATGCACCTGCAAACACACCCTCAATTTGATTTAAACATGCATTTTAACTATTCTTCACATTAATGCTTTTTGTATTTTTTTTTTGTTAAATTGATTTTTTTTTAAATGTAGATTTTAAAATATGTTTTTGATTTAATAACCTAATTAATTTAGTGATTAAACGATTATAATTTTTTATGTTGCAGCTCTAATACCACAGTACCACATATAATTTATAAATACAGAGAAAAGTGATTTAAAGTGGTTTTTTTATAGTAAAAATATACTATTTTTTTAATAATAGAAGTATTTGTTAATTAAAACATTTAAAATTAAAGTTGTGTAACTTCGAATAGTAATAAAAGAAAGAAAATAACTCTTCTCTTTTTAGTTTTAATATGAAGTTAACAACAGATAAATTTATAAAAATTAGGCTTAACTTTTCAAAGTCAGTGGTTGGATAGATAGAAACCTAGGTATTGCCATATTAAATAACTCAAAATTCAATTATACAGCTTTAAATACATAAAATAAAGTATTAAGTTACTCAGTTCAATTAATAGAAATAATATCAGCTTACCTTTTAGACATAAAAAAATTAGATATTAAATTGTACCTATATTTATTATTTATGCAAATAAATGGTCACAATTGTACCAATCGGAATGAAAGTGAAGATCGAATCTAACCGCAAAAACAATATCTGCGATACAAGGGCGCCATCTAGGCATTTGAGCCTAGAAAAATTTATAAAGTAGGCAGATACGCGCTGTTAAGATTCCACTTTATTTAAATATTCCGATCGTTAGCCCAAGTCACTAGCTCAGTGGAGACGCAGAGATAATAAAATATAACTTAATTTTATATCTTAAATATAAAAGATGAAAAGCCACTGCCAGAAATTTACACATAAAATATTTATTTACGCACATATAAAATCATTCTAAATTCGAGGAATAGGTTTAACATTTTTAGATTTTTATATTACTCTTTATTTTTACATTTACATAAATTTCAATGATTTTTATTTTTTTTATTTAGATTGTCAAGTATGAATAGACTACATAGATCTGCATTTGAAAATAAAACATTCTATCCCTATTTAACCTTAGGCTAAAATTCGCAGTCAAACTGGCATCAATCCATCCGATACATTTATGTATTCAATGTAGCATGAAAATACAACAGCACAAAGATACTATACTGTCAGGAATGGATATCTGAACAATATAGTTTAAGAAAACATTGACTCTTGTCTAATACAGGAATATGACGTCTGCATAGCAAGAAGAACAATAAAATAAAAACTCCATAGGAAGGGACCGCGATCCTTTTTGCCGACTTACAATCCCATCCATAGGCAAAGGGTTGGTATGGTGTATACAGCAATTCTGCACATAGCGAAACTCATACTACATCTACTAATTACACAAATATATCCAATCCATTGACCCAATTCAACAACGACACAAATAACCTAAGATTACCCTCCCCTAATATAACTTTACAAATCTATATAGCCATTCACGCCTGACTTAAGTTTAACATTTAGATACGTTCGCACAAATGAATTTTATAAAATTTATTTAAAAATGTTGGGTATAGATCGATTACATAGATTCCACGGTCAAAAACATTTCAAAATAAACATACACGATCAAAATACAAAATTATTGATACCGACAATCGCAGAGGGAAACTTATAAGTAACCTAATAGTATTCACCATAAGATACTTGCATTGTCACCAATAACTTAAAAGACATCCGAATAAATACATTTTAGATACTCACCGTAAGGTATCATTATTTATCGAATGTCTATATATTTTGATCAAATATGAAAACCAAAATATAATTAACCGCAAACGAATCCATGCAAGCGTCTATAAACAACTTAAATTTCATGCATTTAAATAATCTTTACAATAAGAAAAAAATAATGGAAAAGAGTTTATCAATCGGAAAACATATAAAATTAAACATTATTAATTTGATTTAAAAACTTACAAAAGTCAGATAAGAGTCCGTTTTAATTTTTAAGTTGGCTTGTTTATCAATTTATAAAACTTGACGAAAGTTCTTAATTGATTTTAATAATTGTTCATTTCATATAGTCCATGTTCCCGTTGGCAATTCCCACGGCGTCTCCATTGGAAGAAAATGTTCTGGAGGTAGCATTAGCTGGTTCCATTCTGGTATCACGTCTTTTCATTTTTTTTTTTAAACAAACAAAAAATGAGAGAGAACGGCAAGTGCGTCTTACCGTTGTCATCAAATCAAGTTGGAAAAACTCTCTGACTGGAACTCAATATTTTTTTCTTTTATAGTCCTTCTATGGATTCCATGAACAAAAACGTCACTGTTCTGTTTTTTCGTTATGGTCCGGGCCTTTATTTGGCTTCCATTGTTCAAGCTAAAATCCCTTTCTTCTCTTATCTAACTTTCCATCTGACTTTTTAATTAAACAGCTTTTAGATAATTAATAAACAATCATTTCCATTTATAGATTACAGGAATTAATTAATACCTGTTTTTATTTTAACTTACGTTATTTTTTTATTAAAATACTTTTATAAATCTTTTTTTTATAAAAAATACATTCAAATACCTTTTTTTATTTATTAAAAAAAAATATTTTTAAAGTTTAGCATCTGTGCGAATATATATATGTATAACAAACGTTTTTAATTTTAGCGTTTAGTTTTTTTTTACTTTTATTTTTAATACACTTATTTTTATATGCGAACTTAAAAGTTTTTTTATTTTAAATTAATGTAACGACATATTTATATATCGTTACACAATATATATGTAATAATGTGGAAGGAAGTATTTTCACACATGCACTAGAATTGACACATCCTCTCCCATCAATAATTGATGAGTGAGAGTGCATATCAATTCTAATGCTTGTGTGAAGAATTGATCTATCCACAATATTACAGATATATATATATAATATATATAATAATCAAAACAAGTTATAAATTTCGTAACTTGCTTCAAGCTTGCATTTTATGATCACTAGATGGAGCTTTACCAATAGCTCCTAACAAGCATTGTTTACATAAATGCCAAAAGACATAGAATTCAAAATCTCTATCATTGTCACCCACCTCCAGACCAGCTGGTTTTAAGATTATTGGCTCACATCAGTGAAGGGTTGGGAGAGTAGTAACTAGATATAAATACCAACTCTAAAGGTAGCACTTATCAAACATGTTTCTATCAGTTTGAAAGCCTGAATTTATCAGACACGTAATGTCTTCAAACCCATCTTAACAAACTAGATAGCTATATGGGTCTGAAATCAGTTCAGTTTCACCATATAGTAAAAGCCTCTGCACTTTATAGCATTGCAAAAACCTTCAATGGTACATTTATGATAATCAAAACAAGTTTAAATTTCGTAACTTGCTTCAAACTTGCATTTTATGATCACTAGATGGAGATTTACCAATAGCTCCTAACAAGTTTTGTTTACACAAATGCTGAAAGACGTAGAATTCAAAATCTCTATCATTGTCACCCACCTCCAGACTAGCTTGAAACCAGCTGGTCTGGAGGTGGGTGACAATGATAGAGATTTTGAATTCTATCTCTTTCAGCATTTATGTAAACAAAGCCTGTTAGGAGCTATTGGTAAAGCTCCATCTAGTGATCATATATATATATATATTGCTATATTATTAATTATAGATATATCGATATATAATTTGAACAAATTCAATCTTTAAAGCTATCAATTAGAGTCAGATTATCATTTCTGGAGAAAAGTTTAAAATATTTAAACTTTTACATCACTCACTGAATTTCCAATATAGATAAAACATTGTGGAAGGAAGCTTCTCTTCCTACATGCATCTTAACATAAACTCACTCCCCATCTGTAAATGTTTTTAAAAGCATTGGTAGACTACCCAGGCTTTTAAAAACATTTATTGACAGGAGAGTGAGTGTCTATTTTATAGTATATGTTAGAAAAATAGTTTCCTTCTATAAAAATTTAGTGGTTTATAAATTATTAATAAAGTGCTGTAAGGTCTGCCCATCCCTCATATATGCATGTAAATGGATTATGTCCTGTACATGAGGAATCAGAGTGACTTGTGCTCAACATGGGTAGGATGGGAAGGTTGACACCAAGGTGGGCTTTGAGCATCCCATCACCAGATTCTCAATGAAATGGATGGCTGAAGAGTTGTGGGGTGGAGTGGTTTGAAGCCTGTTCATTAAAATATGAAGATTGGCTATCTTAATATCACCTGAGCTTTGATTGTATATGTGTGTGGAGATCATAATCTGGACAAACTGCCGAGTGATGGTTTAGCACGAAATACATTATTGGTGATTATTTATCTCTTTGACAAGTGTATCAGCAGTATGAGATAGTAACAAGAAAGAAACAAAAGTGAAATAATTGGGAGAAAGAGCAAACAGATAATTTGCCACTCATTGATAAAATTCAGAGAATAAAATGAAGATAGAATGGATATATTACTAGAAAAGATAACAATCGATAGATAATTGAAATCTTAAACTGGATCTCAGGATAGTATAAAAATTGATCGTATGGTAGATGGATAGATGAAATAAGAAAATGTGATGAAGAAATGTGAATAAGATCAGTTATGGGCCAAAAAAACTAGATTGAACTTCTTGGATGATGGTGATACACACACACACACATATATATATATATATATATATATATAATCAATTGCATGAAGTAATGCATATATATATATGTGTACGTTAAAAATGAAATAGCAATGTATAGTCTAAAAATGATTTCATTCTAATAATATCACTCTTGTAAATTAAATTGTAGTACTTTGCTATGGATAAATATCAATCTAAGTTGATGAAGATATGCGGGCAATGATCTGAAACAAGTTACGATAGTTAGTTCTGCAACTAATACCTATTTGAGATTATTGACTTTTACATACTTCTTTATCCATATGTTATAAGAGTATATAGGTTATGCAAGTTTTATTGTATATATGAAATACTCCACCCCAAAATTTTAAAAATCCTTGACTAATATAATTGACATCGTAAATTATTATTTATTGTTCAAAATAATATATATTCTGGACATTTTTTTCCTAAGTAAATTATTTTTATGCGTGTAGAATAGTCTATATCTAGCAATAAAGTTTATAGACTTATTTTACTTTTATTAACTATCTATTCCGCAGGGATTTTCAAAATATTAGAAATTTATCACGAATGATAAGCAAAAAAGAAATACTATTAATACGTGTTCTATAAAATTTGAGTCAATGTCTATGTTATTATTACTATAATATATAAAACTTTGATTTCAATTTTGTTAAAAATATATAATAAATTTTGCACACGTAAGTTGATTTGCTTTACGAAGTAATTATGAAAATAATTATGAAAATATTTATTAAAATGAACAGAAAATCAAAAACATCAAAAAAAAAATGTTTATATAGTACGTAAATTATATCGACATACATATGTACAATTTCTTATACTTATAATGCCAAAACATAGATATCTGAATTATACATAATTAATCTATGCTAACATAACTACCTTTATATTAATCGAAGTTATCATCATCATCAATAGTAAACTGTCCAATGAACAGGTCCAGAAATCAATTACACTACCAATTCATCCATTTTCCCACTTCGATCTCTTCATTGCTCACCTCTTGAATTTCATGTAACTGAAATCTCTTACATCATCCAGTAATGCCAATATTTTCTGTTCTTTATTTTTATTCTTTCTTAAACTATATTTTCTTTTTAATATATGTCTAATTCAGTTTCTCTTTCATCTTTCATTTTAATTGATTCTTTCCAAAACTTTTGTATGTGTTGTTTAATTCATACAACTGATTTTTTTCCATCCTTCCCCATGAACACATCTCAAAGGCTTCCACTATTTTTCTAATGTTACTACTCAGTGTTCACATTTTACAACCATACAATAGTACACTCCCCACATAGCATTTAATTAATCTTTTTCTTAATTCTCTCTTTAAAGGTCCACAAAATATTTTTTTTCACTTAGTAAATGCATTGCTCTGTATTATTTTGTCATATTTCTGCTAATATATTTGAGATTACTTTAGAATTTAGATATTATTATAATTGTCTTTGTCTTAGATTTTTAATAAAGGGCTGACTCTAGAAATTTTGTTGTATTGTGAAATAACATACTTTGTGATCTCTTTTTATTTCAATACTTTTAATAACATTTTAAAGTGATGATGTTGATTCAAGTTACAATATATCAAGTTATAAATTCTGAGTACTAGCATTGTCCATAGACATTTATAAATTAAGTGAAAATGATCATAAAATATTTTTGTACTGAGAAAGACATTTAATACAACATAATATATTACTATTAATTTATATGCCAAAAATTATTTTTAGATAACTATGCAAAACTCCACATTTGTGATATTCTGCATCTTGTAGTTATTTTTAAATACTTTTATTTACCTTAACAACTTTGTTTGTTTGTTTAGGTTAAATTTTGTGATTGGTTCTTAAGGTGCTTCTGTAAAGTGGATTTTCTTCAATTTTAAACACATCTTAGAAATTTATGGTAATGTAATATGACAAAATATTTCAGAGTTGTTCAATTTTTTGTCCAGTGTTCCCTTTAAGGTGTGGGAAAGAGCACATGTATAGCATTTAAAAAATTGGTGCGTGAAGAAGATACGCCAGCACACATTAAAATTCAAAAATAATTTTTTGTCTATACACCCACACACACTGATGATCGGACTGCATTTAACATAGTGTTTACCCAAGTCTTGACCTTGGAATAATCCTGCTGATATCACAAGCACCAAATCGTATTTTCTCCAGTATGTCACATTCATTCATTTAACATAGACACTTTTTGCTACCTTTATATGTTTTATGATAGAAAACTTTTCAATTTTATTTATTTTTATTATTATCAATAAGGCATTATTAAATAACACTATATTATTATTATATATAATAAATTTATATTATTATATTATATACTATATTATTTAAACAATATTGTTAAATTAATTCATTTTACTTGATTTATTCACGGCTATGGCCTTGGCAAAATGTTTGAAAAGAAAACAGCCAGTGAGATTAAAATCGAACTGCTCAACTAAATTATAGAAAGAGATTCTTCAAAAAGTAATAGTAAATTAAGAATTACTTAGGAGAAATATTTACATTCTGCTAGGTGAGTGATGTAATTTGCAATTACTGTCATGACAGACATGGACAAATTGATTTGTAAGTGAAAAAAATGGAATGATATTTGGAAATTAGATTTTTGAAAATATCACTTATTCAGCAGAACAATTAAAAAATAAAAATTCTTTATTGCATGCAACAGGAATATTATGTTTATTTAATGAAACAAAGGCAATCCTGAATCAGTCAAAATTTTAATTGATAATGTATTTTTAGCAATTAAAATGACTTTCCATCCATGATATTAATGAATAAATTGTTTTTCTCTTCACTAGTAAAAATTGTAATTATAAATATGCGACTTTTTTCACATTAAATAGTGAAGCTATAATTATACTATAATGTGTAATAGGTCTGCTTAGAGCATTCGAGATTTAATATTCAAATCTCATACTCATAGCTTTGTGAATCAGGACTATTGTGATTTCTCATATGCAAATGAGTTAGTTAGTGATGCCAAAAGAAAATTTAAAGAAGCTTTTTACATAGAAAATGATCTCAGTGCCATTAATAGAAGAGAGGCATGCTTTGCTCTCTCCAAACAATGGACTAACTAATTAAAAATTCAAACTCATTTGCATATGTGTACAATAAATCACAACAGTCTTCATTCACAAAGCTACGAGTATGAGATTCCAACATTAAATCTCGAAAGCGCTAAGCAGACCTATTACACATTATAGTATAATTATAGCTTCACTATTTAATGCGAAAAAAGTTAGATATTAATGAATATGTAGCAAAATATATAAAGATTCTGGAAAGCTGGTGTAGTAAAAATTACACCTTTACATTTTTGGAATTAATTAATTCCATTGTAAAAAATAAATGATAGAAGAAATAAACAGAGATGACATTCAAACCCTCACTACTGATGAAAGTATTGATATTAATACTAACAAATGTTTGTCAAGGGTTGGTGGTTGAGAAGTCAGCACATCTGCCTTACAAGCAGTTGTCACAGGTGAGCGGATTCGCTTCCCGGCCGGAAAAAAAAGTATAATTTTAATTTTTAAATTTAGATGTAAATATTCTAACCAATACGCAATTATTTTTGGTGGAATAATTTAGTTGAAAAGTTGTGATGCAACTTTTATTGTATCAACAATAGATTAATTTTATACAAACTATAATATTAATTTGCAAAAACTGATTATGTTTACTTCTGATGGTGCACCTATGATATTGGGTAAAATAAGCAGCATAGTAGCAAAATTAAAAGAAAAAATAGTGCATTTGATTCAGTGAAGATTAAGACATTTGTGATTCTTGGAAAGAAGTCAAATTAGTAAAAGAGATTAAAACTGTAATGAGGACAATTTATACTTTGTTTTCTAGATCTTCAACAAAAATAAGTAAATTTCAAGACATTGCTAAAACTTCCGAAAATAAAGTAATTGCTTTTAAACCTTTAAATGATTTTAGGTAATTATTTAGATATTTTTGACTTAAAGCAATAATTAGAAATTGTAATTCGTTGATTAAATATTTTAAAGAAGATGTGATCCCATTTCAAAGTTTTGTTTAAAGAAATGAGAAAACTTTGAATTTCAAGCAAACGTGGGAATTTTGAATGAAATTTTAGAAGAACTTGCTACATTGCGTAAAATGTTTCAATGCGCAATCTAACACCACTTGATGCATTTCAATTTGTTTGGAAAAAAATAATTAATTTATAGACAATGTCTCAAACAAACTAATGTTCCATGGAGTAGTGAAATAAAAATTGTTTTTGATAAAGCTTGAGAGAACAATATTGAAGTTAACATAAGTTCCATGTTAACATTTATGAATTTGCTATGGTTTCATTTGGAAGAAAGATTTCCTGAAAATGAAATATAAGAATAGACAGCATTTGACTTAACAGTGTTTCCCACATGTGATTTTAATTACAATATTGCAGAAGTTTGAAGATTTGCTATCTAATATAAATTGAGGACTGATTATATATGCGTGTGGGAGATGATCTGGTCAAAGTGATGAGTGCTGGTTCAGTATAAAATACATATATTGGAGATTAATTATCGTTTTTGCATGTATATGGTATGTGTGTTGGTTGTATAAGATGAAGTGCATGATTAAAGAGAACTTGAAAGTCTGGATTCAAACCCCCTCTATTTACATCTAGCTTAAAGTATATATACTATACATATAGTTAAAAAAACAATTATTGTAATTATTTATTGATAAATAAATGTACATGTGAGAATAAAAATATATAAAATGATCACAAAAAATAAATTTAGGCAGTTGGTAAAATTGTGTTGTTTACCTGGAATAAGCTGTAGTTAAAATTCCAGAAAAAAATTACTAACACACTTTCCATTACAAATCAACTAAGATAAGTTCTTCCACTCTTTGGATGAATCATTATATCATTAGCCATAATCATCTGAAAGATAGGGAATTATTGATCGATTGTCCATGAATTTGTGAAAGGATTGGAGTATCCATATCAAGCAGGATGATACATTGAAGTTTAACTAAAGTCTCTATTTTCCTGGAGAATTATCATGTTATCACAAAACTTTGGAAAATCTAGAGATTGAATACTAAAAAGAAAACAGTTACAATATTGAATAACCATTTTTAATCTTTACTCTCATATAGCTAAAGGATTTTGAATAAAGATGGCATTGGTAGTACCTTCATCTTCCCTTCATTTCCTGCAGCTATCTATAATACAATTTTGTTTTGCATGTATTTGATAAAAATGTCTAACAATGCGTGCAATGGGGCTGATTCTTTATTCTCAATCTTTGTTAGCACTTATGAGAATATTTGCACACTATATCTTATTGCATTTTTAATGGAAAGAAAAATTGTATGCTTTCCATAGTTTAAATATTTATAATTATCTTAAAATATTTTCGTAGTATTTGTTTAAAAATAAATATATTCATGATAACAGATTTTATTCAAATACATTTTTTTGAAATACAAGTAAAAAAATGTACTGACAGTAAAACCAATATTACAAATACATGTCTTCACAAACATTATGGGATGGAATTTTGTGATATTTCAATAATTATAAACAATTTTATATTTAAGAAAGAATTTTATTGCTTCACCATGATTCAATATTAATTCATTCAAGTTTTAAAAATGAAGTTCAATAAACAAATATTTTATTAATTGATATTGTTCAATAAGAAAATAGTTATTATTTTGATTACATATTTCAGTTTATATTTCTTTAATATTTGCAAAGTTCAAATATTATTTTTAAGGCATTTTTATTGGCAAATTTATATTTCCAATAAATCATATCCAATGTAATAAAAAAAATAATATTAAAATAAAAAGTTGAACAATAGTCCAATATCAAGAGAAGATGAAAGAAATATTTATTAGTCAAAGTATTAATGCAATTATTAAATTAAACAGTTAAATTTGAATTGATAATAATTATAATGTACAATTTATTTAGATTTTCTAATGCAATTCTGTTATTTAAAAACTGAATGTTAATTTTTTATGAATTATACAATAATTTTAAAGTTTTTTTTTTTTTTTTGCAAATTTGTATATTTTAAGTAAGTTGTGAAATTAACATATATACATGCACAGAATAAACTTACAAATAAAACAGGTCATATGTCACATGACTTAATTTAACAAGCTTGTATTACAAATGTTATATATAAAGCTCACAAATAAGCTCTTGTCCTGGTATTTTTATTCTAATGCTTGAATATTCTACCACCTCACTGATGAAGTCAGTAGCAGAAACTGGTCTGTTGTTGGAGATATTGTGCAAAGCTTGTTAAGAGCTTATTTTCGAGCTCTATATATAATACATGCACAGACTAATTTAATAATTAATCATAAAAGAAAAGCCGTTTGTTAAATATTATTTTTAATTTTTGGTCCATGTACATAGAAAAAAACTCTTACATAAGTATATTTTGAAAATAATTATTTTAAGAGGTTTAAGCCAATTTTCTTTTATTATTGAAAAAAATTAAGAAAGAAGAACTTTTAAGTTTGATAATGATTAAGTGACAATATATCACCATTCAAAATTATTTATTTAATATAATTAATGCTACTATTACTATTTAAATACATTTATTACACATGTTTTTAATAATAAGCACACAACTATACATTTTTGAAACACATAAAGACCCTGTCAAATAAAAATGACTCATGACATATATTTCATGTTGAAACAGTACTCATTAGTTGGCCCATATTTTCCATAAAACTTTATCATGTGTTCAGTATTTATCAATAGCAAATTATTACATTTTTATTTACAAGTATCAAGCTTAACCCATGCACAACCTTGACATGATCCAATTTAGATAAATACGGTGATGATGATCACTAATCACTTTTTGAACTAAAAATTGTATCAATTGTTAAATGAAGTTTAAAGTTTATTTCTGTGCTAGAGATAATCTCTAGTTTAGGAAATGGTTGCTGATAATTATTACTGTAGTTATCTAAAGTGGATTGTGTCAAAGTTGTTGGAGGGGTAAATTTAACACTTGTAAATTAAAAGGTAGTAATTATATTTAATGATGCATTTGAATTATGTCTCTAGTAGGTATGTATGTTGTTAATTGATTTCATCTTAATGGATATTATGTTTATTAGTGATTTATTTAATTGTATATTCAATCTTTGGATTTGAATCTTCATGTTTATCCAGTCTAAATCTTATCAGAAATATGGGAGCTATACATAATAAAATTATATCTCCAAGAATGCAAAACAAGCATATGCCAAAGAAGTATATATATTTATCATTAAATTGTGATAATATAGTTAGATAACCTCTTCTTTGTCTTTATTTGAATTATTCGAATTATTATTGAGATTTGTACTTTTGATGTTTTTATTTTAGTTAGATGTTATTATTACTATTGACATTGTTACATAAATGCAGTTATATCTTTGCTATTATCTTGTTAGACATACATCCAGGTTTATATAAATAATGCATAATGGTCTGTCAATTAATAGCCTAATCACTGTCATCTGTAATAGCTCTCCATATTTCTTCACATTTTAATCTGCTTATATATATATATATATAACATATATTGTGAGTTCATCTATTAATCTGCTTATATATATATATATATATACATATATTGTGAGTTCATCTATGTAAGACTTTAATTTAATAACTCCAATGTTTCTACTTGATGATATAAGCTCTCAACTGGAAAAAGTAAATTATATAATTGTAGAGGCGCTGTTTACAATGCCTCTACAATTATATTGTTTTATTTCCCAGTTGAGGGTTTATGTGATCAAGTCGAAATGTTGGGGTTTTTAAATTAAAATCTTACATGGATGAACCCATGAAATATGCTATTTATATCTACAACCTGTAAAAACATTCATATATATATATATATATATATATATACTGTAAATAAGATATATGGTTTTATATATGTACAGTCATGTATGGATTCAGTAAATATAATAAGAAGCAGATTGTATGGTAAAAAATATATAACTAAATATATTTATTGGTAAAGGTTTACTTTAGCATCCACATCATGTTCGCTCTCTATTTTTTTAAAATTAGAACTAAATTATTATTCCAAAATCTTATTATATGCTACTATATTACAATTACATTAACATTTATTAAAATGTAAAAGATAATAAAAAATATTTACTTTTTTAAACATAATCGTGTCTTATGCATAGTAGGAAGTTGGAGAAAAAAGTGATAATGCTGTGTCTACTCTGGAAAACAAATTCTTGTAGGTACGATGAAAACAAAGCTCTGCTGGTACCAGATTGGAATTTCAGCTTATGTTTTGCTCTCATCTACATATTTTCAATATTCTGGGTATGTATGTCTTGGTCTTCAGGATGCATGAAGGTGTCCTGATAGACAATTGACTGCATGTATACACCATTGTTGTCTGCTGAAGATATTATTGTACACAGTCCAGCCACCTGAAATAATGTGCATACCTAGTAAAATGTACTGCTGTATTCAGGGCCTCCAGTATGACAGCCATTCTATTTGTAACTTCTGTCAGAAGTACATCCTTGATCCTTTTTCCATACCATCAAAGACCCACTGATCTCGTCATACTGTCCCCCTGTAGTATTTGGAGTGGAAATAATAAGTCTCATCATTTTCGACAACTAATGGCTCCCCATTGTCATCCAATCCACTGAGAACCATCGGATTGGTGTCAAAATATCTGACTCATTCCTCACGGCAAAAATTAGCCCACTCAATTACTATTTTTTTGTTGATGCCATTAATTAATGTAGTATAATTAATTCAACTTCTTTAAAAGGTAAATGGTTTTTTTTATTATCTTTTACATTTTAATAAATTTTAATGTAATTGTAATATAGTAGCATATACATAAGATTTTCGAATAATAATTTTGTTCTAATTTTAAAAAATAGAGGGCGAACATGATGTGGATGCTAAAGTAAACCTTTACATATTTATTAATATGCAAATCTTCAAGTTAGTACATCGAATTGTAACTAGTAAATTAGTTAATATTTTATGCATTTTATAATATTACACACCGTAAAACAATAATAATTGCCAAATCAAGTAGTATTTTATTGTAAATCGATGTCAATTATTTTTTTATTGATGACAATGATCACATTTTGAGACATTATTTATCTTTAATCCTACTCTTTCTTTCTTCACTAAAGATTCATTTAGTAAAGGCGATTTTCTTTGTATGTAAATAGTACAAATCTATTTATTATAGATGCCATTTCGAAAATTGAAGGTCATCATATATGTATTTGACTCTTTTTAAATATATTACACTTTTTTCTTATTATCATTTTGTTTTTATTTCTCATAAAATATGGATGCTTCTAACACTAATTACACCTATTTAATCATCTTTAACTATACACGCATATACACCCTTTTGTATGCTTTTTTAAAAAGTAATAATATATTTATTAATAATAAATCAGTATTAATGTCATAATTTTATGCTTATTAAATGTATAATGATAATAATGTTAAACCGTAATTTTCCATTTTAATTTACAACTTAGCTTAGAATAGCTTGTTAGTTATTGAAATAGCTACCTGCAAAACGATATATTCACTAGTATAATTAATCATATTTTTTCATAATATATATATATATTAAAATATCTATTAATTTATTTTAAAATTAATACACTGTTAATCTTGGTATACTAATATATATCTAATATATTTGATTCCACACAATAGTTTAACTTTTTTACTACTACTAATATTCATAAGTTTCTAAGTAGAGCGAAAAACAAAAATAGTAGAAAAAATCTAAATTAACTCTTCCATGCAATTTAAATCTCATATAATTTTACAGAAAAAATAAGAATACAAATGCAAATATATGTTTAAAATATTAAATAGATGAAATTAATTAAGTGGTTAATTTTAGTAATGATAAATTTATGGTTTTGTAAAGTTAAATAAATTATAAGTTCTTATTGGTAAAAAACGTGGCATTTGAGCACATAATAATATCATAACCTTAACTGTTAGGTTGATGTTGGAAAATCTGTAAGGTTTGGGTTTTTAACTGGGGAACGATGTCCAAAAATTAATATAGTATTATTTAAATCATGGACAATGGTATTATAATTTTGGAATGACCTTTTTCTTGGATAGTGAGATTCCTGTTTATAAATCTGCTATGGTGTTAGATTAAATTCCATTTAGAAAGATAATTTAGAAGTTCAATTTTACAGGATATTAATCTGTTAAGTAGTTATAAAGCAAATGGTCTGTTGTTTAGCATGATATTTTTTCATATCCAATTATTGGCATTCTTTCCAAGATTGAACACATATTTAGCATTCACTAGCTAGATATCCAGTGGATCATAACAGTTTGTATATGTAAATCCATAACTATGGTTAAAATTATTATAAAACATATATTCCAAGACTGTTATTATGACCTTTCTTCCAAGATGATTAGTATTCAATATTAAAGTCAGCTGCAAATCTTATGGACAGTCACAGCTATAGAAGTGATCTTTATTTCTGACTTTAAGTCACATGATTACATCCGAATGTAGATGAACTCAACTTCTAATACTATAATTACTTGAATGTGCCTTTATTTTTCTCTTGTAAAAACACTATTTGTTGATCAAAAATGTGTTTTTCAAAGATCACAAACCATCTTTTCCATCTGCCCAGGATATTAATTAGTAAACATTTTTACAAATCAAATTAATTATTTCAGTTTATTAACGTATTTATTTATTTATCTATCTATAAAACAATTTTCTTTTAGTTTTAATAACTGTTTTTATAAATATATTTAGATATTATTTTGCCTTGGTCTTTAATATAGTTGCTAATAATTTGATGAGTAATTTGGCATTTTAAACATACACTTTAACCCTTTGACTTATATGTTTGGAACTATAACTTTTTTTTTTTTTTACATAAATTTAACTTTATTTTACAAAATAAGTTTATGGTTACTCACAAAGAGTACCCATTCCCATCATAATCAAATTTATGAGTACATATTTTAAAAAATATATGTATAATTTTAATAATTAAAAAAGCAAGTCATATATAACGTGACATTACTTTTGTATAATTTTAATGTAATTTTTATTGATGGAATATGTGGTTACATGATTTACATTACTTTAAGTATATAGTAGTATAGTATATATTCATTTAGAATTGTTTTTATATTTATGCAGTGGATAAGCAAGCTTAATACCAACCAACACCCACCATTCTCATCTCAATTTAAGGATGCTATTAAAACAATTCAGGTATTAATATTTTCCTTTGACATATATATGGTATATAGATTATGCATTACTTAATCGATATATTTTTTACTTGTACCACTTTTAAGTTTTGATATGTTTAAAAAATCTTGATGGGTTGCATAACTTTAAACCATTGTAACACTTTTCCCCCCTGAATTTTAATGTCAGTGGCTCGTTTACTAATTATATTCATTTTATTCTATTTATGAGAATTGCCATCTTAATTTTGCTTTTTTATGGTTTCTCTTTTCTTGGAGAATCTTAACATTTTCAACATTTAATTTAAATATTTAATTTTGATTTTGCAAATGTTGAAATTCTTCAAGAGAGAAATCGTAATAAAAGAAAAATTAAGGTGGCAATTCTCATAAATAGAAATAAAATGAATATAATTAATAAACAAACCACTGATTGAGAAATCCTGGGATGTGAGTTGATAATGTTTGCTTCCATTGTGCTTTTTGAATTTAAACAGCAGTTGAAGAGGGTTAAGTAATTAACTGAGAATACTTCTGCAGATTGTTGACAGTACATAATAGTTAATCACCATTATGTTTATTGTTATATATACACATATGTTGTAATGAAATTTAGTATATGAATTGGTAAGAAGTATCATAGTTTAAAATTTTTTTATTGGCTGAACAATAATACAACTATTATTTATTATTAATATCTTTATTATCATTGCAGCAAATAATATAAAATTATATTAAATATTATTGATAATATTAACCATAAGGTAAATTATTAAACTGATCCAAGATGACTCCTCATATATATGTTTAAAATATAGCATTTTCGAATATGTGTATAATTTTTTTTTATTGCAGGTTATATTTAGTTATAAAAAAACACACATAAAATTTAATTTAAAAAAAAACAATACATAGAATAAAAAAAGTTTAATACTAACAATAATAAGAATAAACTATTTAAAAATAGTGTTATTGAAAGAATAATTTTATTAGTGTATGAATAAGATTGAAATTACACTTAATAATGATCGAAAGTTTTAGCACAATATTTAAATATACGTATGTATATGCATACAGGTTTATATTTCTTAGATGTACATACATTTAAAAGGTATAATAACTTAATATTTGGGTAAATTTATTATTATTGGTAATGAAAGATTAATTGTAATGACAATTTAAAAATCTTTTATTTTAATATTTACAATACAACATGGGTAGAATGACAACCTTGGCACTAACAAGGGCTTTGAACGTTCCACATCAGATTTTCAATGAAATGGAAGGCTGAAGAGTTGTGAGTTGGAATAGTTTGAAATCTGTCCATTAAAGTATGAAGGTTGGCTATCTTAATATAAAGCTGAGCACTGATTATATATATGTGTGAGGATAGTAGTCTAGACCAATTGATGATTGCTGGTTTAGCATGAAATACGTATATTGGTGATTATTTATATTTTCAACATGTGTGTGATCAGGTGGGTCAGCAATATGAGATGGCACTGAGAGTAGTGGGTCATGTGAAAGTCTGAGTTTGAATTCCGCATATATTACATATATTAATACAGGTTTAACCCTGTACAATGTATTAATATAAATATTTGTTTGTAAAATAATATATATTTATTAATTAGTGTAAAAGGATATTTAAAAATATTATTTTGTCATTTTTAAAATGATTTTTTTGCAAATTTTGTGCTACAAATTTTTAAACATCCAAAGATTACCTGCGTCATATTATATCCTGGCAACAATGATAAAATTTTCCTGTAAAAAGTCAAGAGTTTGAAGAATTTTGAATAAAAAAGATGATCTCATTAATCATATGATATAAATCTATAAATACAGATATCTGTTTAGAATTGTTTAGTTTTCTTTATTAACTGATTGTAAGTGAACTGTATTGGGCTTAAATTTAAAGTTAGTCATATTGGCAGTTTGAGAAAACTAAATAAATATTTGACTTAATGGCAAATAGACCTTAAAGCTGTTCTGAGTGGAAAATTAAATATCTAGCCATGTTCCATCATCCTGTAATCCATTTTAAATAAAATAAAAATTTAAAACTTGGATTTAAACATGAATTTTGAAAACTATTTCAGAAATGCTATTTTGTTTAAACCATATTATTTTGTTATCTATTCTCCAAATATTTTATTGATGTTATAATTATTACAACAATCTAATGTTTTCCAGATAACATATTTATAGGACAATTACCATTAAAACTGAATTTTTTTCATATGTCATAGCATCGGCAGGAGGCGAACCCACAACCGTCTGCAAACAACTACTTGCTTGCAAGGCGGCTGCGATGACCTCCTCGGCTAATTTTAACTTATGAATTTTATCTTTATCAGAAAAAAACTCTTATACTGGATAACTATTGTTAAAATGAATTTTTAACTAATGGATTTTATTGTCATAAATATCTTGAGAAAAGTTTTATTTTATGAATGGCATCTCTTAAGTGATTGATAGCTATATTCCACATATACAGAATAAAAAAAAACACGTATGATTCTCTGAAATAATTTAAAATCACTATTAGCAGATTCAAATTCTATTCTACACTTTTTTTGAATAATAATAATTTTATTCTACATCTAGGGATTAAAACAACTTATTGTGATTTTGGAATATTTTAAACTTACTAAAAAAAAAAAAAAAAAATATTATTGGGTTGTATTTTTAAAACTGAACCTTCTATTATAAAAATTAAAATTTGCTTCACCCAACAATTAGGATTTTACCACTCAAAATATCAAAGGATTCAACACCTTTCTAATATTTTGAAAAAGATTGCACCAGAATATATATTTTGAATTTTTTAAAAGAATAAATTAATTTTATAAGAATATATTATATTTCTCATATTTGTTTAATTGTTATATCCAGAGTTATCTTGTTCAGCGAACTTTCTCCTAAAAACTAAGGCATAGTAAAAGAAAGTATTAAACTACTAAACATCATATGATCACCATTTTTATGCATACACAAACTGTTTATACATAGACTAAACTCTCCATATAGTAGCACCACTCAGTGCAAGCCAGAGTAGTCAGTTGATGAAGAAGGTTTGTGCATAAAATCTCTATCTAGTGCCTACTCTTCCAATATCCCCTGACTAGTTTTTAGCTTGTGACTTTTATCAGTGAGGAGCTTTGGATCTGAGAGCCCTACATTCTGACCTTAGAATCTAATGAAATCCTCCAGCAACCATCTTTTATCTTATTAACTAGCTATAAAGCTTTTGAGTCCAAAATGAAAACACAATAATGTTTTCAATTCATGCTTATTAACTTGTATAGTTGTATAGATCTGAATTCAGTTCAGCATCCATATTTTTTAGGGTCTTTGATTCTTTCATAACCACAGTTACCATAGTCATATTGGGCAGAATGGGTATTAATATATTAACATCACCCAATCACTATTATTTATGATTACACAAGCTGTTTACACAGATGCTAAACTCTCCATACAATAGTGCCACATGCTAGAAACTAATCTGGGGATATTGGATGAGTAGGCATTAGACAGAAATTTTATGCTGAAACCTTCTTGCATCCATTGATTATTCTGGCTTGCATTGAGTGGTGCTACTGTATGGAGAGTTTAGCCACTGTGTAAAAGAATGTACAGGTAGTATATTAAATTTATAATTCAAATTTAGCATAAGTATGTGTTTTTGATTCTTTATCCTATGGAAAATAGTTACTGATATTTAATGTTGGTTAATAATTATTTATGGTTAAATCATAATACCTGATATTTTACATGTTTTATTGATCTATTAATTTAATTCTACATTTGTATAATTATAGGTATTTAAAGTATATAGTCGAGATATTTTATAAATATTACCATGTAGGTATTTTCAAAATATTGTAAGGATTATATTGTATATTCAATCATACTTGGCACTGATATTTGTGTAAATACTATAGTTCAGTTGAGTTAAACTTGAGTTAAACTCCTGACAACATAATATCATTTTATTCATAATGTGAGCTTGATATGGCTCTTACAAATTGCCACCAATACCTATCAGAATCAGGTTAATTATACTTATACTTCAGGAAAAAAGTGGGTTAGTGTTTTGATCTTATATGAAATGAATATGTTTATAAACCAGACATCTAGAAGGAAAATCATATTGATTAAGGAAATACACAATAAATCATTTATTTGTTTTATTGGAATACAAGTATAATGTATATACTTACCATGGACATAATTAGAAAGGATTTGAACTCAACATTTCAAGAATTTTATGGTCATCCACTTCATTATTTAAAATTAAGTCTTTAAGTAGACTTTAACAATTTTTTCCAATAAAGTGTTTAATTTTGCGTCGCATCAAGATACACCAAACACTTAGTGATTAACAAAGTGGGAATTATTTTCTTAATTAAAAACATCACTTTAGTTATAATCATTGTGGAGAACTTATTATTATTGGTATTTTATTTATTAAAAATTTTGGTACTTATAATGTAATCGGGCTTGGCCACTTGATGGCGTTCTGGCTCACCAAAACACCTAACAAATGCCGTTTACAAGGCCTGACTTACGGTTATAGAAAACATCTATGTTTGTCTTAGCTATTAGAAGGACACTTATGATGTGTAACACAGAAATAATATGGTCTATTTCTGCTTCATGACAGTTATTGTTAATCCACACACTTATCTTTCATTTACAGTTTGATATATATGTGTGTTTAGTTGGATTAGTCAAATTTTTACAATATACGTTACACAATATTTGTATTTATAATTTATTTAATAAACATGAATTTATAGTAATTTTCTAAATGGCCACCCACTTGTTTAGAGAATGTGTAAAGTGTAAAAGCTTGCTGAGGGTAGGTAAAAAAGAATTCGGCCAATATCGCATGCAAAATCTTGTTTTCACATAAAATACCATGTAGTTGATAAAATGGATGGCGATCAACTTTTTCCACAGTTGCTGACAACAGAAGCTGAGTATTTCTGCTGTTCAATAAAAATATACACAATTTTTTGTAAATTTCATAGAAAGCACATATTATAAACATGTTTAATAAGTAAATAAGACATTTATATGTGTTTGTTGTTGTTTAAAAAAGTTTGAGTTTCTTTCTTTTGTCCTATGGTTACAATTTTGATATCTTTTATTTTAGCATTACAAACAACAGAACACTAACCCTAAAACTAACCCTAAACTAACCCTAAAACTAACCCTAAACCTAACCCTAAACTAACCTTAAAACTAACCCTAACTAACACTAAAACTAACCCTAAAACTAACCCTAAACTAACCCTAAAACTAACCCTAACCCTACACAGTTGTTTTGTTATGTAGAAAGCAGTAATTAAGCAAAAGACATCACTAAATAGACATCACAGAGTAGCAGCTTTGTCCAAAAACAGCGATTTAAAAATAAAAAAAAAAGGTTGACATTTACCAATAATTAAGCAAAAGACATCGCTAAATAAACATCGCAGAGTAGCAGCTTTGTCCAAAAACAGTGATTTAAAAATAAAAAAAAGGTTGTCGTTTACCAATAATTAAGCGAAAGACATCACTAAATAGACATTGCAGAGTAGCAGCTTTTTCCAAAAACAGCAATTTAAAAATAAAAAAAAAGATTGTCGTTTACTAAATACAAAATTAAAATTAAACAACTTTTTTAATAAAAAGGCATGAAAAAAAAGATATAGCAATCAATAAATTAATAACAAAAAAAAAAAACAGCGATTCGATTTAAAAATATAACGTGGCCCCGAATATTGTATTGTATTGTTTTTGACTGCCAACAATGCCATCAAGTGGCCAAGCCTGATTATGTTATAATTACCAAATTTTTGTTATTACTTATTGTTAATAAATTATCTGGTCTATATATATATATATTTTCATATTTTAATTATCTTGTCTATGTTGTTAATTTGCTAATACTCATAATCTTTTCATTTTATGAATAATATGGTCACATGATTTTATAATAATTATATATTATTTAAAAGGCACACTGCTTTATAAAAAATGTTCATTATTTTTGCATTCTTACACCATTTTCATTTTAATATTTAGTTATTTAAGATTGAATGAAGTACAAAAAAATTCCCTTTGTTATTTAATCAGGTCAATAATAATAATTTATAATTTTAAAGATTTAACATTTTAAAAATAGTATTTCATATACATTAACATTATAACCCTAATATAACTTTAAATTGAATGTAATAAGAAAGCTTAGAATAAACTTGCTAACTCAAATATATGAATGTTATATATTGCTTATAACACTCTATTCATATACATGTTAATGCCACAAATTTTCTTAAAAACTTCATTTTTTTACGGTTTCGACTGTCCGGCAATCTTCATCAGCTCTATTTCTTATGGTTTCGACTATCCAGCAGTCTTCATCAGCTCTGATGAAGACTGCTGGACAGTCAAAACCATAAGAAAATAAAGAAGTTTTTAAGAAAATTTGTTGCATTAAGGTGTATATGAATAGAGTGTTATAAGCAACATATATATAATTATATGAAGATATGCAAAAAAAGTGAAGCAGAAGAATAAGAGAATATATGAATGTTATAAGATTTCTTTATTTTTATAAATCTCCTGTTATACTTCAGTTATACTAAAATCCTAAGATATTATTATGATTAGTTATAAATACACGTCTGTATAGTGGGTCGTTAAAATAAATATTTGTTACAATAAAGATACATGAAGAGTCATAATGACTAACATCAACATGGGTAGGATGACAACCTTGGCACTAACATGAGCTTTGAATGCCTGTCCATTAAAGTATGAAGATTGGCTATTTTAATATAAAGCTGGGCACTGATTATACATAGGTGTGAAGATGGTAATCTAGACCAATTGATGATTGCTGTATTAGCATGAAATATGCATTTTGGTGATTATTTATCATTTCAACATGTGTGTGATCAGGTAGGTCAGCAATATGAGATGGCATGGAGAGTTGAAAGTCATGTAAAAGTCTGAGTTTGAATCTCTTATATATAAAGAATATTATAAAATGAACATCCAAGTGTTTAACTGGTTAAGCTCAATCTCATTCAATCAGGAATTGATCATATTCATCTTTTAGCATGCATTAAATTAGTTCCAATATATATATATAATAATAAACATAAATAATTAACGGTAAATACGTATATTTCCATAAGCTGTGTATGGCCGTATTTGCAACTTTCCTATTAATAACATCATCCTTATATTTATTGATCAAAATTGGCTCTTTAATTTTCCTCTTTTTATGATTCTTTTCTTCCATTAATATTTTTATTTCATTACTATTAAATGTAAACCTATAATTATAAGTTTTTTCATGGTCAAAAAATACTGAAGCTGTATTAAATTGACTATTTATATTCACATATTCCAATGATACATAAAATAGCAAGTCTGAAATCGTTTTTGCATTTCAATGATAAATTACGTAAATATAAGAATGATAAAATTTAAAATATTGAACTCTTTTCTAATGAACTTTTAAATGTTGGTTATGATAAAAAGTAAATTTTGCATACAGTAAATTCGTTTAATAAAAAAAAGAGGGTTTGCAATGTTACCTTAGATAATAAAAAATGAATATCTATGCCATTTGTAAATAACACGCAATCTAAATTAATTAAGAATATATTTAATGAAAAGTATAATATTTCATTTTGTGTCCTCCGAATGTTAATTTATTGATTAATAATTCTAAGAGTATAATTCCTAAATTGCAAAGAAGTAATATAATTTATCAGATTTCATGTGGATATCAGAAATTATATATTGGAAAATCAAGATGTTCTGTGGAAAAAAGATTGAAGGAGCATCAATTATTACATAATCGGATTAAAAATAATATAAATAGTCAATTTAATACTTCTTTAATAATGAAAAAACTTGTAATTATAGGTTTACATTTAATAGTAATAAAATAACAATATTAATGTAAGAAAGGAATCCTAAAAAAAGAAAAATTAAAGAGGCAATTTTGATTGATAAATGTAAAGATGATGTTATTAATAGGCAAGTTGCAAATATGACCATACACAGCTTATGGAAATTTATGTAACATTAAGTTTTAAAAAAATTTGAAATTCAGTTAAAGCTGACGAGGATTACTATGTAATTGAAAGCGTTTCTAAAGAATTTAAAATATAATATTGCATTTACCGTTAGTTATTTATGTTTTATTATTTATATATAATATTTTTATAACAGGTATTATACTTTTACATTTAATATATATATATATTAATACAAATAAAATATCTGTTAATTAAAAAACTATTGTAATAACATTAAAAATAATAAATATAATGGTAATATATATATATAAAACTGAACAGGAGATAGCTGAAGCTTCCAATGAATTATATAATGTAGATAAACTGTCAAAAGAATGATTTACCTGCATTGGAATGATTCAGTTACTTTCTTTTCAGTTATAGATAATTGAGTTATTTATAATTTACACACACACACACACATATATATATATATATATATAATATTTAAATATATGTATATTGTCTATAGAACTTAACGTAATTATAAGGGACTTGACCTCAAACTTTCAAGTACTCTACCTCTATCCAAACTATCTTAGATAAATGAACTCCAATATACTAATTTTGTGCTGAACTAGCAATCATGAGTTGGTCCAGATCACCATCTCCCACACATATATACTATCATTGCTCAGTTTTATATTAAGATAGGAAAAATCTTTAAGCTTTAATAGATAAGCTTAAATCTTATCCACTCTCCAACTCTTCAGCCATCTATTTCATTGAAAATCTGAGAATGGAACACTCAAAGCCCTTGTTGTATGATAATATTGGCATCAACAA
The DNA here is from genome assembly GCA_028023455.1 of Epiperipatus broadwayi. Taxonomy (NCBI): domain Eukaryota; kingdom Metazoa; phylum Onychophora; class Udeonychophora; order Euonychophora; family Peripatidae; genus Epiperipatus; species Epiperipatus broadwayi. The sequence continues at coordinate 3,418 of JAQFVV010013074.1, read as the reverse complement.
GAGCTTAGAGCATTGCATTCTCGGATTTTCAATGAAATGGATGGCTGAAGAGTTGGAGAGTAGAGAAGATTGAAGCTTGTCCATTAAAGTTTAAGGATTTGCTATTTTAATATAAACTGAGCATTGATTATATTTATGTGTAGGAGATGGTATCTGTACCAACTGTACAAAATATGAATATTGGAGATCTTTTATCATTTTCTACATGTATGTGGTCATGTGTATTAGTTGTATAAGATAGATGAGATTGGATAGAGGTAGGGTTCTTGAACATTTGAGTTCAAGTCCCTTATATATTATTTACTTGATAAACCACTATTGGGATTAATGGAGTGCATTATATAATATTAATGTCTGAAAAAAGTTTATATTTTATATATAGACTCTTTAATATCAACTACTAAATATAAAATACAATCTTATCAATGGATCCTTACTAAATTATATTTCATTATGTTTTTAATCTAATTTAATACATTATTTAGCTTCATAGTTGACAGTTAACTGAACACATTATAGTATAATATATTAAACATTTTCTAATTTATATGAAAAATATATATTGTCTGCCATTATTAAACATTTTAAGATATATATTTTAAACTGAATTCAAATTACTAATATATTATATTTTCAATCACTATCAATTAATTTTATGTTGAAGATTTTCTCTTATCTTATTTTGTCCATATTAATGCAGAAACGTTCTTATCTTATCCATTGATTTCATATATCCTATTTTTCTAAGTTTCATAAATATTTTTGAGATTCAGTTTAGAACTTTATTTTTCTAACAAGGAATACAATTCATCTTTAATTGAGGTTCTTAATTATTTTAACATTGGCTGTGGATAACTGTTATATATTCTATTTACCTTTTTTGCTTATAACACCACATACCTTTTTTAATCTATATACAATACAATATTTACACTGCTGTTTATTAACAATTCAAGTCTAAGACTCTCAAACATGAAGTAGTAAATCACATCTATTAATTCAAATAAAAAATAATTACCATGAATTGGAAAAATATATATCCAAAATGAAGAAACAATTGATTTAAAAATTAGATGCATATCTTACTGAGAAAGTACAAATTCTAAGAATTTAAATAAAGAGATATATAGTTGTTAGGAAAAATAGAAATTGGTTGTATATTATAGAGAATAATCTATTTAGTTGTTCATCTTAATGCAGATATGTAAAAGTTTATGTGCTTAAAAGTTCTTTTTACGCTAAAGATGTAGATGGTATTTATATAGATTTATAGAATGCTTAAAAATATGAGGCTTGAGTCTATTAGGTAATTTTATGTTTGTTGATATTATGTATGTTACTTATCCTTAACATATGGATAGTTAGTTTATTTCTGTTTGAATTTCATATATATATATACAATAAAAATAATAAATATAATAATAATAAACTATTATAAACAGTCATTCAATCTGCATAAAGTACTTTTGGTTAAGTCCTTAACCTGCCTCAGCTGCCATAAAATTCAAATAACAGAAGCAAACGTCATCAACTCAAATCCCACAAATCCTGAATTTTAATGTTAGCAGTTTGTCTATTAATTATATTTATTTTATTCCTATTTATTAAAATTGCCTCCTTAATTTTTCTTTTATTATGGTTTCTCTCTTCATGAAAAATCTTAACACTTTCAATACCAAACTTTTATTTATATTTACATGTCCTTTCATAATAAAAAACAACAACAACTGAAGTAGTCTGTAAATGATTATTACTTTTACTTTTCATGCCCTTATATAACAATTCATACTCCTTTAATCTTTTTTCGATACTGCACATCCATTCATCTATACATCCACAAAAATTAGATACATAATATTATTTTTCTGCTTGACAGGTATGACATTTTTATTATTATTCACTAATTTATTAATATTATTTGAAAGACAGAATGAAACATTAAATACATTTATATAAACATCCTTAAAAATTTCATTTGAATATTTGAAATAAGTGGAATAAATATCCATTTTTTATTATTAATTTTCAACTCCTTTAAACCATTATAACTCTTTTTAAATTGATATAAAATATTGTTAATAATATAATAGTTTAGTTATATTTATTATTTTCATTGTTGTTACAATAGTTTTTTTAATTAAGACATTTTATTGTATTATATATATATATATATATATAATATTTTCATGATCCCATGATGTAAATAAAATTTATATGATGTAAATAAATCTTTTGATGAGAGTGTATAGTTTGTCTTATCAAGATCATTTTGCCCAAGAAACAGAATTAACTAAAAATATTCTATTTTCTAATGGTTACAATAAAAACATCATATGAAAAGCTTTACATAGCACTGATACGTTAAAATAAAGATGATAAAATTGACAACTCAACTAGAAGAGTTAGAAGACTAACTAATTTCAATATTAAGACTGCCTTTTCCATTAGCAATAATATTGGGGGTTTTTCTGTAAAGGTGTCTATAGAATTCTATGTGCAAAACACGTCAGGAAACTATGTTAAGCAAATTGATATCAGAATTAGAGAACATAAAAATTTCTTCAATCAAATGTTGACTACATCAGCTTTTACTTCATACGTTTTACAAATTAGTCACAATCTGATTTTGATAATGCTAATTTAGAAAGTATGATTTAAGAACCATCTATTGAAATAATAAAAATGAGTGGTTTAAACGAATCTGATTTCTTTCTTCTAAAATCAACTTGAAATTAATTAATTGTAAAACTGAAAAAAATAAAAATTCTGTTAATCCACCTATTCTGAATAATCAATCATCAAATTTATATAAAAATAATTGTTCTTTATTTCACACTCAATCTTAACATCATTATTACTTAAGATCTAACAATTCTTTATTAAGACTTTAACCTTGACACTGATAAATCTGTTCTTTATCATTTGTTGACAGTTTGAATGTTATTTATTTATTACTTATAAGAAAGTTAGTTTACTTCTGTTTGAATTTCATAAACATTTAGCTATATCTATTTAAGCAAACATACTTATATATATATTATGTTTAATTTAAAGATTGCGTATTAAATCTTATTTAATTATTAAAATTGAGGTATCAAAAGAGAGTCGCAGTCTCAGCCTTGTATAATAAATTATGGAGTTGTTTTTTTTTCTCATGTGTCAAAGCATCAGCCGGGAAGAAGTTAATAACTCTTAAGTGGCAAATTACATCTGGCTGATAAATTGAATTTCACTCTGAATTACCAAAAAATGTAGACAAAGGTATGCTTACAAATATCAGAGCAACCAAAAAAAAAAGATTCATTCTATTCTTGACTCCTTTATTCAATATTTAGAGTGCTTTTATTCATAACCTGGGGACAAGTTGATTTACTACCTATTTACATATACATTAAGCTATGATTAATTAAATATATAT